>JAJJMA010313811.1:0-10971 GCA_023529015.1 Papaver nudicaule
TGAATTTGTTTATATTGTGTAGAAGGAAAATGTTTTTTTGGTAGCTTCTAGACTTACATCATGTATCAATCGGGGTAAGATGTTGACTGTTGAAGAACAACGCGTGATGAAGTCGCAATTAGAGATTGCCTTTGATCCGGCACAACAAGGGGTTTTTGACGAGTTGAGGAAGACGAGAAACAAGAGGGGGCCTCCAGTAATACAAGCTACACCGGAAGAATATGCGGGTGTTCATGAAGCTCAAGGGAGAGGTCGAGGTCGCAGTGATCCTAAAACTCGTGGTGCTTCATCATCTTCCTCGAACAAAAGAGCCAAACGATGAACAAAGCTTTAACTCTCTCTCTATCTCTCTATCTTGAACTCATCTTTTATGTGGTTGGAACAACGGATAATGGTTGTTTGTTTTTGTTATGTGTTTGTTGTGTGGTTTGAACGATGGATAATGGTTGTTTGTTTAAGCAAATGGATTTGTGTTTGTGTTATTTTTACGCCTAGTATATGTACGCCGTAGACTTCTCCTGTAACTCTTGAATTTTTAGTCTCATAATTTACGTCTTAGGGTACCAGGCGTAAATTATTTTTTGTTGATATTACGCCTAATTAACCAAGGCGTAAAAGTTCAGATTTAGGGTACCAGGCGTAAATTGTGTCTTTAACCAAGGCGTAAAAGTTCAGATTTTCTCAAAAAATTGCAAGTTATTTTTACGCCTATTATATGTACGCCGTAGAATTCTCCATTGACACTTGAATTTTTAGTCTCATAATTTACGTACGTCTTAGGTACCGGGCGTAAATTGTGTCTTGAAAATTCTACGCCTCTTTAACCAAGGCGTAAAAGTTCAGATTTTCTCAAAAAATTGCAAGTTATTTTTACGCCTAATTAACCAAGGCGTAAGTATGTAATTCTTTTAGTTACGCCTTGAAATCTCATGCGTAAAATTAATGCAAAAAAAAAAAAACCTTAAGGAAACAAATGGGGTAAACAAGAAGCTTCAAATTATACCAAATATTCCAAAAAGATGTTGAAAACACAAAAACATATTCAAAATACATGGAAAAACCATATTTTACCACAAAAGCATTACCACCAAAAGCATTCTCAATCATCGCCCAAGTTGACATATGCCGAATCATCCCCCAAGTTGACAAACCCCGAATCCATAAAGGTCGCAGGCCAATTGTGCATGTTGACTTCGTAATCTTGTGCCCATTCCTTACCTTTCGCCTTGTTCATAGTGGTTGGGGCCAACGGTGGTAAAGGACATTTATCGGACAACTTTAGACCAATAAAGTGACAATCTTGAACAAACGCGATGATTACTCTTCTCTTCCTTGCTAGTGTCTCATTGTAATTTGTAAATTCCGGCGTGAACGTCCAAGAAGTCTTATTGTCGAAGTAGTGAACCACACACCTATAAGCATCCGCAATTAGGTGTCCACACACTGGAAATCTCATCCAAAATGCACTATTGCTTATGGGAATTCCACCTTGCAAACGAGCTTGAAACTTGATGTACTCTTGCTGTGGTGACGAACCTTCCGGCACTAATAACATGTTCTTGTGATGTTGTGCATGACTCCTTAGTTGGTTTAACAACCCTTGTCTAACATAATTGACTTGGGTCATGTTTCTCCCCTCCATGGTTGCACCCGAAAATGGCCCTAGTTGGTTCGTGACCACATGGTAACCGCAATTACCGTCTCCTTCGACATCATCCATTGACACTATGTATTTATGAATGCAAGTGGGTAGATATTTATACCAATCTTCATAAATAGTGTGGTGAGGGAGAACAAAGTTACCTTCCCGGTCGATTGTGGGGTTTACCATATGTCCTCCTCTCTTGTACCTAATTGTCTTCTTCTTAACAATCTTTGAGCTCATTTCTTCACCTTGAATCGCCGGAGACTTTCCCTTGGAACTATCTTGAGTCGGATACATTGGCTCTTTTCCTTTGACATTTGAAGCACGACTAGTGGAACCTTCACCCATGTTACAAGTCTTGGGACCTTTCATTGACTCTCGTAGCACGGCTTGTAACTCCTCATCGTCCTCATCACCATCATATTCTTTATTCACCCACTCAACTCCAATTGGGTCTCTTCTCTTCGACTCCTTATTTCTTTCCTTGACATTCATCCGCTCTTGCCACCTTGGCACCGTAGTATTTTTTCTTCCTTTCCTTGGTCCCTTATCCGGTTCCTCGATATCCAAGTTATTGAGGTTCCACAAATTGTAGGACTTTTTCCAACCAAAAGCTCTTTTGACCATCGTTTATTCTATTGTAAAAGTTGACGATTGCCTCATATTGGTAGGTGTTGTTAAACTCGGCGTGTACGCCTCCGTCTTCAATTGGTTCGTGGAAAGAGAGTTGTTTCCAAAAAGGGTGAATGTCCTTGAGTGGGATCACACCATCAACGTATTTAGAGAACATATGCCGGCATGGTAGTCTCATTAATTTCCACATTCCACAAACGCACACATCCGTATAGTTCCCTTGCACATAAGCCTCCAATTCTTGGAATATCCTTTCGATTGCCCATTTCGACACCTTGAACCAAAGTCGACTAAACCATTTCCCCCATGGGTCCTTCAAGTATATGGTTATTCTCCTACTCCGGCTTTCTTCAAATAAAGTTTTGATTCTACGAAGATCATCTTTGAACATAATGTCCATAGATTTGAAAACCGTAACAAAATTACAATCAGCGCGGTGGAGACAACTTTTGAAGCGGTGATGAGAAGACTCC
The DNA here is from genome assembly GCA_023529015.1 of Papaver nudicaule. Taxonomy (NCBI): domain Eukaryota; kingdom Viridiplantae; phylum Streptophyta; class Magnoliopsida; order Ranunculales; family Papaveraceae; genus Papaver; species Papaver nudicaule. The sequence continues at coordinate 2,752 of JAJJMA010313811.1, forward strand.
ACGGTACTCGTTGCTTCGTTCCCAAGATGTAGGTATTGGTTTGTGAAACAATATACAAACTTAACTTTGATGGCATCATCAAACCACTCCTCTTTCAAGTACTTCACGACATCCGGGTAACGGCCCCAATGCGCCAACAACTTAGCCTTTTGGATTTCATATTCTTCCTCCGTTGGTGACCACACCAATGTATCCCAATCGCCCCCAAATGCCTCCCAAATTTTTTTATTCTTAATGAAGTCAATCTCCATTTGTTCAAACTCACGTTTTTGTTGATGTAGTGGTAGTTTCTCGATCCTCCTTCTTTCCCCCGATTTCGGTGGCCAAATTATCTTTTTGCATTTAACTTGCACACTATTTCAAGCGTGGTAGGTGCAAAGAAGGTGGTGAGCTTTAGGAAATACCACCCCAATAGCATTGATTAGAGCTTGTTCTTTGTCGGTGAGGATAACCATTGGATAACGATCTTCAGGGTAAAAAAGCTTAACTTGTTTGAGTGCCCACACATAACTTTCTTTAAGCTCATTTTCCAAGAAACAAAAAGCCACCGTAAAAGGTGATTTAGTAGAAGTTTGGCCTACGACGTTCAATAGTGGAAGCTTGTATTTATTGGTTTTGTAGGTGCAATCAATCAAAAGGATTTGAGGATTGCAACGTGCCAACTTGATGAAGTCCGGATTAGCCAATAGGAGATGTTTAACTTTTTGCTTCCCATCCGGTGTCTTCTCCTTGAGGTCAAAGAAAATAGTGTATTTCTTCTCCTCCGCCAAGACCATCACTTGTTGCATGACATCCTTATTGCAAGCGTCCATCTCTTTAAACCTTGCTTGGGCATTGTAAATGGTTCTCAATCCGGAGTTATTCTTCTTGTTTGCCTCCTTTAGGTACTTTAGGATTTCCAAAGGCTTCAATCACTACGGGAAAAATAGTAATTTACAACCCCTGAAAAAAGTTGTCGTTCGACATACAACAACTCCAGCCAGTGGGTTGCACAAGGGGGGGATGTAAAAGATACCGAATTCTACACAACTCTTCACTATGAGTTGTCAACATAGTTGTCATTTTATTTTGTACCACCATTGGCTCAGTTGTGAAACCCAATCCAAATTATTGGGTAGTGTCTCACACAACTCTACCAATAGTTGTGAGTGAGCTCTTTCACTACATTTACTGGAGTAGTAGATGGAAATTTCACTACACCATGATATGTTGTATGATCCTATTTGACAACTTGGGTGATGGTTGTAATAATTTGTTTCACAACTCCCACACTAGTTGGGAATACACAATTTCTCAACTATTGTTCTAGTTGTAGGACTTTCTTTCACAACTGCAAGAGCAGTTGTCATCTGATCTTTGACAACTCAAACTTGTATTGGGAATACTTCTTTCACTACATCCATTAGGGTTGTAGACTTATTTCGAACAACTCTTAACTGAGTTGTGAGACTTTGTTTCACAACTTATCTCGAGAGTTGTGTCCAAATATTGATTAGGAAAAAAAATATAGAAAATGAACTTCTGATCTTTCACATTCAAATTTAAACCAATATTAACTTAAGCTTAATAACATTTATTAATTTATATTGAAGTCACAATTTACAAGAAGGGTTCTCAATGCTAAAAGCATATGTACAACTTAGAAGAAAATCTAAAAAGAACTTGCACACTACTAATGTAGTAATGTTCAACACAGACCAAGATACATCTTCATTTTGCAGCCTAAACTTCTAACTTCCAACCCGACTGAGGTGCAAACTTGTGTTCCTTTACCTCCCTGCTAACACAGTAGATGACTTTGTTGCATTAAACTCTTGTGAGGAGTCCAATGACTTTGTTGCATGAAGTGTCACTAAGAGATGGTACTGAGTCGTGATAATGATCTTGCACACTACTAAGTATCCTAATAAGTTCCTAGGATAAAACCAAGATCTAATATTACAGGCCCTATTGGCAACTTGGATCAAGTCATGCTTACATTCATCTATCTATTGCAGCAAGGAGACAAGTCAGCAGACCTTGATTGGGATCCAGATGGTGATCTTGATACATTCATCTATAAGAAAGCAAGGTGATCTCCCCTATGCTAGTGGAGCGTCTTCATCAGCAGCATATACAGGCTTTCTGTAATAGACAAATCAACAAAATAAACACTTAGAACAAGCAAGTAGATGCCCATGAGGAACAGAAACTAACTGCAAACAATTGCTGCTTACATTGTTCTGAATTTTCACTTGATCAAGTGAGAACAAGAACTGATTGTACGCCTTTCCATCAGTTTATAGCCTCCGTAACTCATCCACGCTGCACACCATGGTAAACAAGTAATTAGCATCCCTTTAACTTAATACAAGAAAAACTACAAGCAAAAGCAAAGTGTATATCCTATACTAGTTTTATCCAGCATTCCCTAAGTGGAAGCCACGACTATTTTGACCAGGCCAGGCTTCCACTTTTACCGTCTTAGCGGTATTGCCAAGCTAGCAACTAACTAGTTAATCTCAAACTTACGCGGTTCAGGGGATCCCATGCCCTTTTCACTTAGAAAGAGCTCAATTTGAACACAAAAAAAACCCAGCTACAAGCCTGCAATCAACAATGCCCTGGAAAACAAACATCTAAACATGGCTACTAACCTACAAACATGTACACTCAGTTGACTAGGTAAGTATTACTTCAAATTTCCTTGAATCACCAACAACAACCTTTATGACAATCATTTCTACACAGGACATGGATTACTAATATGAGCTACAAATAAATTAACTGAAATTAAAGATGAGTACCGAGTACAAAGGACCACCCTGTAGGTAGGAAACTAAGGGATCTCAATTGACAATCAAAATGCAATATCACCTCATTTAATTAACTGCAGTAACTAACCAAAAAAGCTGAACTTGACATATTACCTGCATTAATCCTAAAATCTCAACATCTTCCCCGGTTTTTATCATTCCTTGCTGAATGCGACCAGTGACAACAGTTCCACGTCCCTTAAACACAAAAAAATGAAATAACATCAGCAAAAAGTTAATGATTTTGATAGTTAGACATCAAGTAGTTGGAAGTTAAATATATGAAGACAAGTAATTGCATAGAAATGAAATTTCTAAAAATAATCACCACAGCAATTGGTAGTTTGTGACACACTATCCAAGTCTGGAACTTCAAGGCATAATTATAAGACTATCACTCAACGCTGGAGATGCCAAAACTCATTTTTGATTACTGTATCAAGAAAATGTCTTCAACTGGCATCAAAAAAGTTTGTCAAGCTGACGTACAGGGTCGGATATGTATTCATCTACGGCATCCATCAACTTAAGAATGGCCTTTTTCCCCAAATCCTCATTTGTCCCCTGTTAATAATTGGAATGTCATCTCCAGGAAACTTGTAGAAGCTAAGAAGTTCTGCCATAAGAATATTTCTTATCAGTGGAACAATCCAGTTGAAGGTCAACATACAACACAGTTCCATCTCCAGTTACCTGCAAGAACCAAACAATGAAACTATTAGTGAAGATACGAAATACTGAATGAACTTCAAAACAAACAAGAGAGTCCAATTATATACAGACCTGCAATTGCATTTTGAGACTTGAATTAAACCCATCTTAATTTGTCTCAAAACAATCCAACTGCCTTGCCAAAATTTGTTGCAAAAGCATTCGGCTAATAACCCTTGTGACTAGACGCCCTCTTTCTACAACAGGTGTAAACATATCAAACTTGAATACTTGTTACAATGTGTCCTTTGTTTAAACCCACAAAGAGGTATTACTTTCTCCTGGTGCTTGTTCAGGAGATGTGTACCTACGAACAAAAACCAAGCAAAAATCAGTTAATCATTTCAACAAACACACGAAGGGCATCAAGTTACCAACATACATGGTTTGCTGATTTGCAATGAAAACCCTCAAATCCAGATTCTCAACTCCATTAGATTAAACATCAATCAAACAAAAACATTAGAACATAAATTTTGATTGGTACCTGTAGATTCATGAGCTTGAAAAATGATCATGAAGAGTAAAAAACCCACTTTTATTGTATCCATTTCTTCCTTTTAAAAGAATCAAACCAGAAACCAAAAAACCCACAACCAAATAAACAACCAAAGATCAGATTTGAACAAATTGTACAAAACCAGGAAAATTGGTCGGAGAACAATTTACTAGTTGAACACCTAGTAGAACAATTTTTCTTTTCTCCATTAAAGAAAACAAATAAACAGATCGACTAGTTGAAAACAATCTACTAGTAGATCTGATCATTTGATACTGTAAACGAGAATCAATAGAGAGGGATGACCAGACTTAGGGGTTCTTCTTTGATTTTGAGCATCTGGTTACTGGGTACTGAAGCTAGGGTTTCTTCTAAGCATTTGTGAAGAATCAGAAGAAAATAGTAGCCGCGGAGAGAAAGAGAAGGGTGGTGTGAAGTAGAAAGAGCTAGAAGAGATTCACCGAGAATCGTAGAGATCTGAAGTGAGGAATTTTTGAGCAAGAAAAGGAGAAGAAAGGGCGCCGCTGCAACAGCAGAGGAGAACAAATGGATGGGAAATTTTTTTGATGAGGAACAGGCGGAGGACTAGAGAGAAAGAGAAAGAGAAAGAGAAGAGGAAAGAGAAGTTAATAATTTTGTGGATGAGAAGAGGGAGATCTGATCTAGCGGCTGGTATTGATTCTAAAGATTTGATGAACGGTGGAGAATCTATTTAGATAGTCATACAGATTGTGTGTTTCTTCTGTGTTTCTTTTGTGCTTCTTTTGTGTTTCTTTTATGCTTCAAATTCTTCCGGGGGCGTTGCCCCCTAGACCCCCACCAGGGGCGGTCTCCCCTGGACCCCCACGCCCTGACCTGTCCGGTCGACCACAGCCTGGGGGGCTACGCCCCCCAAGACCCCCTATTATTACCGTTGGTAGCTAGATAGAAATTGTATCGACATCGGCCTTATCAGATGTCGATCCGGACTTCAAATATGGTAGAACGACATGCCAACTATCAAGATCGAAGCTCTGAGTGACTTCTAACCTCAAATTTATCAAAATCCATCATGGAAATTGATAAATGTGGAGCTCAGGTGTCGATTCGAGTTTCGAATGTGGTAGAATGACATACCAACTATCAAGATCGAAGCTCCGAGTGACTTATAACCTCAAATTTATCAGAATCCATCATGAAACTGATAAATATGGAGTTCAGGTATCGATTCGAGCTTCGAATGTAGTAGAACGACATACGAACTTTCATGATTGAAGCTTCGAGTGACTTCTGACCTGAAATTTATCAGTATCCATCATGGACAGTGGTAAATATGGAGCTCAAGTGTCGATTCGAGTTTAGAATCTGGTAGAACGACATACCAACTATCAAGATCGAAGCTCTGAGTGACTTCTAACCTCAAATTTATCAGAATCCATCATGGAAATTGATAAATGTGGAGCTCAGGTGTCGATTCGAGTTTCGAATGTGGTAGAATGACATACCAACTATCAAGATCGAAGCTCCGAGTGACTTATAACCTCAAATTTTTCAGAATCCATCGTGGAACTGATAAATATGGAGTTCAGGTGTCGATTCGAGCTTCAAATGTGGTAGAACGACATACGAACTATCAAGATCAAAGCTCTGAGTGACTTCTAACCTCAAATTTATCAGAATTTGTCATGGAAACTGGTAAATATGGAGCTCAGGTGACGATTCAAGCTTCGAATGTGGTATAACGATATACGAACTATCAAGATCGAAGCTCCGAGTGACTTCTAAACTAAAATTTATCAGAATCCATCATGGAAATTAGTAAATAAGGAGCTCAGGTGTCGATTCGAGCTTCGAATGTGGAAGAACGACATACCAGCTATCAAGATCGAAGCTCTGAGTGACTTCTAACTTCAAATTTATCAGGATACATCATGGAAACTGATAAATATGGAGTTCAGGTATCGATTCGAGCTTCGAATGTAGTAGAACGACATACAAACTTTCATGATTGAAGCACCGAGTGACTTCTGACCTAGAATTTATCAGAATCCATCATGGAAACTGGTAAATATGGAGCTCAAGTGTCGATTCGAGTTTAGAATGTGGTAGAACGACATACCAACTATCAAGATCGAAGCTCTGAGTGACTTCTAACCTCAAATTTATCAAAATCCATCATGGAAATTGATAAATATGGAGCTCAGGTGTCGATTCGAGTTAAGAATGTGGTAGAACGACATACGAACTATAAATATCGAATCTCCGAGTGACTTATAACCTCAAATTTATCAGAATCCATCATGAAACTGATAAATATGGAGTTCATGTATCGATACGAGCTTCGAATGTAGTGAACGACATACGAACTATCAAAATCGAAGCTCTGAGTGACTTCTAACCTAAAATTTATCATTAATAATCTTGGAAATTGATAAATATAAAGCTCATGTATCGATTCGAGCTTCGAATGTGGTAGATTGACATACGAACTATCAAGATCGAAGCTCTGAGTGACTTCTAACCTCAAATTTATCAGAATCCATCATGAAACTGATAATTATGGAGCTCAGGTGTCGATTCGAGCTTCGAATGTGGTAGAACGACATACCAACTATCAAGATCGAAGCTCTGAGTGTTCTAACCTCAAATTTATCAGAATCCGTCATGGAAACTGATAAATAAGGAGCTCAGGTGTTGATTCGAGCTTCGAATGTGGTAGAACGACATACAAACTATCAAGATCGAAGCTCCGAGTGATTTATAACCTCAAATTTATCAGAATCCATCATGAAACTGGTAAATATGGAGCTCAGGTGACGATTCGAGATTCAATTGTGGTAGAACGACATACGAACTATCAAGATCAAAGCTCTGAGTGACTTCTAACCTCAAATTTATCAGAATCCATCATGAAACTGGTAAATATGGAGCTCAGGTGACGATTCGAGCTTCGAATGTGGTAGATTGACATACGAACTATCAAGATCGAAGTTCCGAGTGACTTCTAACCTCAAATTTATCAGAATCCATCATGAAACTGATAAATATGGAGTTCAGGTGTCGATTCGAGCTTCAAATGTGGTAGAACGACATACGAACTATCAAGATCAAAGCTCTGAGTGACTTCTAACCTCAAATTTATCAGAATTTGTCATGGAAACTGGTAAATATGGAGCTCAGGTGACGATTCAAGCTTCGAATGTGGTATAACGATATACGAACTATCAAGATCGAAGCTCCGAGTGACTTCTAAACTAAATTTTATCAGAATCCATCATGGAAATTAGTAAATAAGGAGCTCAGGTGTCGATTCGAGCTTCGAATGTGGAAGAACGACATACCAGCTATCAAGATCGAAGCTCTGAGTGACTTCTAACCTCAAATTTATCAGAATCCGTCATGGAAACTGATAAATATGGAGCTTAGGTGTTGATTCGAGCTTCGAGTGTGGTAGAACGACATACGAACTATCAAGATCGAAGCTCCGAGTGATTTATAACCTAAAATTTATCAGAATCCATCATGGAAATTGGTAAATATGGAGCTCAGGTGTCGATTCGAGCTTGGAATGTGGTAGAACGACAAACCAACTATCAAGATCGAAGCTCCGAGTGACTTCTAATCTAAAATTTATCAGAATTCATCATGGACACTGGTAAATATGGAGCTCAGGTGTCGATTCGAGCTTTGAATTTGGTATAACAATATACGAACTATCAAGATCGAAGCTCCGAGTGTCTTCTATCCTAAAATTTATCAGAATCCATCATGGAAACTGGTAAATTTGGAGTAGAATTGAGAAATTTAGCAGAAGTGAGAAAATTTTGCTTAATTGAGAAAATTTTGCAGAAGTGAGAAAAATCTAACAAATTTTTTTCTTAAATTTTTTCTATTATTTTATTATTTTTTTAAGTAAATCATTACATTTGATCATTGACAACCCTTAATCAGAGTTGTCGTAGATGTTTCATCATTGACAACCCTTAATCAGAGTTGTCGTAGATGTTTAATCATTGACAACCCTTAATAAGAGTTGTCGTACAACACCGAACACCAAACACCGAACACCAAACACCAAACACCAAACACGATCATTGACAACTGTTAATAAGAGTTGTCGTAGATGTTTTTTCAATCTTCCATCACGACCATCCATTTCAATCTCTAACCGTCCATTCCATTTTTTCTTACATATACAAGTAGATGTAAATTATAAGCAGATATGTAAATGTGGAA
>JAJJMA010313823.1:0-14306 GCA_023529015.1 Papaver nudicaule
ACATAACTAGGAAATCAGAACGACGATCTCTAAGTTGATTCATCACAGTTTTCTCCTAATATTCCACAACCACGCTCCCCAAAAAGATTTGTTATTAAACGCAAGTTCAAGTTAAGAACTCTCCCCCATGTGGTGTTATTCAATAAACAACAACTTATGTCTTTACAAGTAAAGACATGTACATATATTTACCTTCTTTTTTGAAAAGAAGTTTTAATCTAGTTTGTCTCTGCCTAACAAACTAGATACTCTTGTTTCTAATGAACAAGAACGACACCAATAGATTGTCGAAGGTGTTAAAACGTTCGTGTATCTAGTGGCTTTGTGAGTATATCAGCAAGTTGTCGTTCTGACGGCACATGTTCAAGTATCACAATCTTATATTCATAGAGATTTCTTATGAAGTGATATCGGATATCAATGTGTTTGGTCCTAGAATGTTCCACTGGATTTTTAGTAATGCGTATAACACTAGTATTGTCACAATAGATATTCATAGTCCCCACTTTGATACCGTAGTCTGCGAGCATTGGTTTCATCCATAGCAGTTGTGTGCAGCAAGAACCAGCCGCTATGTATTCTGCTTCACATGTGGATAATGACTGTGAGTTTTGTTTCTTGTTGTGCCATGCTACAAGATTTAACCCAACGAAAAAGCATCCACCCGAAGTGTTTTTTCTGTCATCTCTGCTACCAGCCCAATCAGCATCAGAATATGCTGCAAGATTGGTGTTGGTGTCAAAAGTATACGTAAACCAAAGCCTATTGTCCCTTTGACATAGCGTAGAATCCTTTTAACAGCATTGCGATGTGATACTCGGGGATTAGCTTGATATCTCGCACAACACCCAACACTAAATGCAATATCGGGTCTTGTTGCTGTTAAGTACAAAAGGCTTCCAATCATAGATCTGTAAAGCTTTTGATCCAATTTTTCACTTTGCAGATCTCTACTGATTTTATCAGTAGTTGCCATAGGTGTTGGTTTTGGTGATGCCCTATTCAAACCAAAATTTTCAACCATATCCTTGGCATATTGCTGCTGGGATATGTAGATTCCACTTTCGTGTTGCTGAACTTGTATTCCCAAATAGAATTTTAGTTCTCCTACATTACTCATCTGGAATTATTTACTTAATGAGTCTTGGAATTCCTTGGTAAGCTTCTTAGATGTGGAGCCGAATATTATGTCATCAACATATATTTGGGCAATCACACTATGTTTACCATACCATTTTATAAACAGGGTTTTGTCGGCACCTCCCCTGATAAATCCTTTCCCCAACAAGGAGGCAGTTAACCTCTCAAACCAAGCCCGAGGAGCTTGTTTCAATCCATAAAGTGCTTTATTTAGCCGATACACTTGACTTGGATTAGTTGGGTTCTCAAAACCTTTCTGTTGAGCAACAAAGACTTCTTCCTTCAAATCACCATTAAAAATGATGATTTGATTTCCATATGATAGAGTTTTATTTTCAGATGACATGCATGAGCAAGTAAGAGTCTTATGGATTCAAGTCTTGCTACAGGCAAAAGTCTCATCAAAGTCAATCCCTTCAATTTGGGAGAAACCTTGAGCTACAAGTCTGGCTTTGTTACTTACAACAGTCTCAAACTCATCAGACTTGTTCTTGAAGATCCATTTTGTACCTACACCATTAATGTTTGGTGGCCGATCAACAAGTGTCCAAACATTTTGTCGTTCGAATTCACTAAGCTCTTCTTGCATAGCATTGATCCATGCAGAATCCTGTAGTGCTTCATCGACATTCCTTGGCTCAACATTAGACAAGTAACAAGCATGATGACAGATATTTTCCTAGTCATCACTTTTGTAGTGAATGTTTCACCAATGATGTCATCAGGTACATGACTACGACGGACCCATAGAGGTTTTTCAGAAGCAATAGGCTCAACTTCTTCCTCTACATCATCGTCTTTATTGTGGTCTGTCTCTGTTTCGATCACAGTCGGAACTACACCAGTAGTGGACGGTTCGGGAACCGTAGACCCTTTTTCTACTGTTTCAATCGGCGGTAGTTCTGCTGGGGCCCTGTTATTCTGACAAAACCCAGTTATGTCATCAATGATAACATTTGCAGATCCCATCATAACTTGATTTCTTGTGTTAAAAACTCGAAACCCTCGACTGTCAGATGCATATCCTAGGAAAATTCCCTCATCGTTTTCTGAGTCAAATTTTCCTCTTTGTTCTCTGTCTTTAAGGATATAACATCTGCTTCCAAAGACACGGAGATAACCCAAGTTGGGTTTCTTACCGTACCATAGCTCATAAGGTGTATTCAAGGTGAATGACCTTAGATATACACAATTGATGAGATAGCATGCTGTGAACACAGCTTCACCCCAAAATTTTAAGGGCAAATTTCTGTTATGAAGCATAACCCGAGTCATTTCTTGAATATTTTTATTCTTTCTTTCAGCCACGCCATTAGCCTGAGGTGTGATAGGTGCTGAATATTGTTGAATTATACCCAGTGAGACACATAACTCGAATACCTTAGTATCTTTGAATTCAGTGCCACGGTCGCTCCTGATTTTCTTAACTGTGCGACCTTGCTCATTCAGGATTCTATTCACAATGATCTTAAACTCTTCTAGGGTATCATTCTTGTGCTTGAGAAATGCTACCCAGGTGAATCTAGTGTAGTCATCAACCATTACCAAGGCATATTTATTCCCACCAACATATACTTATTGGATAGGACCAAAGAGATCCATATGAATTATGTGGAACTCTTATTTGTTTACCCTTTTGACAGGTGTTGATGGTGGTTTTTGGCGAGGAGGTTGCAAGAGTAATTTTGCATCAATTTTTGGCATCTTGGAACAGCTTGAGACTAGGTATGAATTTATTTTACAATAAGTGTAGGGGGTAAAACCCCTCGGAACACGTGTCTCGCATCCAAGAAGCCAAAACCACACCGAGAAGATCGGCAGCAAGTTCTCGGACCAACCTAAAGAAGGAGAAGTCACACACGAACGAAGAGAAGACTCGGAAGGAAAGGATTCGGACCACGTCGAAGGACCGAAGCCCCAGAATCAACCTCGGAGCAAATAAACCGCCTTACTCGAGAGGGACTGACACCACCACGATTGAGTCGTTTGTCTTTATTAGCTGTAAACCACCCAAGCTCGGCCTATATAAGGCGAGCTTGGAAAACGTTGTAGGGGTTGGATTCTTTTTGGGTTGAACCTAAGCAGCAAGAGAGAGATTAGGTCTGTTATCTCCTCTGGTTCCTTAGGGTTATATTCATGTAATCACAACATCGAAATACATACAAATCTTCTTATACTTTGCCTTTACTGTTATAATTTTGGTCTTTAATTACTGTTCTGAGTACCTTCGGTATTGTTCTTGGGTCTTCGCACCATTAAATCTCATTTAAACTACTGTTGTATGAGTAGATCTGATGGATATGGCTCATTGAGTACCTATGCAGATTTTCTACTCGTACAGTTTGGCGCTAGAAACAGGGACTGATTAAAACAACTTAGGGTTTGCCTGTGATTTTTCGGATTTTCAAATTTTTTGATATATTTTTCTAATCTTCTCAAAAGATTTTCATTTTCTGAAAATAAGCTCCTGTACCCTAAGCATCTAAATGACCTTAATGGCTTTGGCATGTTTAGGAGTTTTTTGAGCACAAAATCAGGTGATAAAATCATCCATTAAAGAGTTTCAAAACCTTGGTATGATGAAGTCGATTTTCAAGAGAGACAGTTTATGTTTGCCTTAAAACGTTTTAAACAATGGAGTTTAACCTTACGAAATACGATTACGAACTCATGCTATATCTGAAAACTCATTTTAGGGTTTTTAATTTTCATGCTATATTGGGAAATAAAGCTCCATAACAAGAAGTCGATGTAAAAAGATGATTCGAACTAAAAGACAAAATAAGCAGTTAGGAATATATCTAAATGGGGCAAATACGACTCATGCTTCGTCTGAAAAAATTTGTTGCAGAGTAGATTTACATGGCCGACAAAAGTACACTGCGCTAGCCGCCTTGGACCTCACGGGTTTTTTGTTTTTTGACAGGTCATAACCAGAATGGCGTCAAAATCGGATCAGGCTCCGAAGCAGCGAGTAGTATCCTCGAAGCAAGGAACCGGATCATCAAGACAACACTTTACCAAATTCTCGACAAGTAAAGGGTTATCCCCCGAGGTGGCGGCTAGCACAGTCCAACACAGGGACCCAGTAAACGAGAACGAGGTATATGTAGAAGACATAGGCCTCGAGGGAAAAGGATTTCCAGAGGCAGAAGAACCATCCCAACAACAAATACAAGAAGAAAATGGGGAAAACGACGAAGAAGAAGACGAAGCATCCGATCCTGACAATGAAATTCCTGAGCACCAGCCTACCGAAGAAAATACGACAAAAGCAGCACAATTTAGAAGACTAATCTTGAAAAACAGAAAAATAAAAAAGCTAAAGAAACAGCTGGCCGAAGCAAACAAAAAGGTAGCAGAAAAATCAGCATCCAATTACAGAGGAAGCAGCGAAGGACACTCTCGTCCAAACAACGTATCACAGCCGAAGGAGCCCCCGCATCCAAAACGAACAACAAGACCAAGGGCACCAGCAGAGGTCAAGGAATCACAGTGTCAAGCAAAAAGACCGAGCCTCCAGCATACACGAAGGCAAGCATACAGACATTCAGCGAAGGAAACCAAACGAAGAAAGATGCCGAGGCAAGCGCCCTACAGCAAGTAATGATGGATCAAATTAAGGCACTCCGAGCAGAAATTTTTAACAACCAAATCCAATCGAGTGACAAGATCAAACTCACTCAAGCCATGAATGATGTCAACCGCTCACCGTTAAGTCCAGAAATCCTTTCATTGCCAATTCCAGTAAAATGGACGATGCCCACTTTCACATCCATCTTCGACGGATCAGGAGACCCTACTATACATGTCAAAATGTATCTCCGAGTTTCTCTGGCTTACGCCAATAGAGATGAAGTGCTTTGCAAGTATTTTCCCTCTAGTTTAAAAGGAGAAGCTCTCGTCTGGTATGACAATCTCGCAGCCGGCTCGATCTCATCTTTCGAGGAGCTTTCCAAAGTTTTTATACTACACTTCCTGTACAATAACTCCTCCAAGCCTGGGGTAGAGAAGCTATTCAGCATTCGGGTACGCCCAGGAGAGTCGACCAAAAGCCTAACAAGCAGGTGGACCGAGCAGTGTGTAGAGGTGGGAAATGGAGCCACGGAAAAGGACAAAGTACGAGCATTCCTCAACGCTCTAGACAAAGATCACCCTCTATACGACAGACTCTTCTCGAAGAACCTTGAAACACTGCAGGACCTTCGAAAATACCAAAAGGAGCGAATCACCTTGGAGGAAATAAAAGAACAAGCTGCACTGGGAAAAGAAACAATCTTAAAGCAAGTCCACTCGATAAACAACTTATCGCTCGAAGATCGAGGACAAGCAATGAGTACTCACTTCGGGGACCCGTCGAAGCGAGGAAGACAAGATGATAACGGTCGATATGGGAACGAAGGTAAATTTGGTGATGGCAAGTACCACGATAACAGAAAGTACAATGACAACCGAGGAAACAACCCTCGAGGAGAATTCGAAGGAAACAGCAGCCAGCAAGGACAAGGAAACCGAAAATTCGGGACGACCAAACCAGGATTTCCTGCATTTCACGACAGAAAACTTCCCAAGCTCTGCGTACCCATCGAAGATGCCCTTCGGACCATCGAGCAGTCTGAATTCGCCAGCGAGATAAGATATCCTCGAAGTAGAGGAAACCAGCCGAAGCATACGAAAAACTCGAGAGACTATTGCCAATTCCACAAATTTCATGGGCACACCACCGAGGACTGCGTCACGGCGCAGGACCAAATTTATTTCTTTATTACTAGGGGACAATTTAAACACCTTCTGGAGCTGCCACAACCACCCCCAAACCAGCCGCAACCGAAGGAAGAGCCAAAACACGAAGCTTATGTGATCACCATCGACAGGGATATACCAAGATTCGGAACTTGCAATTCAATTGTCCATACAAAGGGTCTGGAAGGAATCCAGACAGGATGCATTCACAAAAGGGATTTGGATGGCGAGGAGATATTAAGTGTGATCACAAAGAATCGCTTAGAGGAATGGCAGAAGCAGCCCGTGTTCTTTTCAGCGGCAGACATCCCCCATGAGGGAAGGATGCATAATGATCTTCTGGTCATCACCCTTCAAATGGGGAAGATAGCCATGCCTAAAGTACTGGTGGACCCTGGGAGTTCTGTGGATATACTATTTGGTCAAACGTTCGACAAAATGAAGGGTAAGAAAGCTGCCTTGGTACCTTCGGCCTACAACATATTCGGTTTCAATGGAAAGCCGTCAACACCCCGGGGAGAACTGATGCTCACAATTCATGCCGGTAGCCAAAAGCAACCAACTCTATTTTGCGTGGTGGACATAGATTCTCCTTACAACGCCATCGTGGGAAGACCATGGTTGCATAGCATTATGGGTGTCGCATCCACCTTGCATCAAAAAATCAGGTTCCCAACCCCAACAGGGATTGCGGAGATCCGAGGTGACCCTACCGAGGCCCGAGCTTGCCACGAAATAGATGTTCAAGCGAAGGAAGGCAGCAAGGAATACTCGGAACAAGCGAAAAACCCAAGGATATCGGACGAGAATATAGATAAATTCCTAGCCGACACCGAAGCTGGAATGCTAAGCGCGAAAGAAAAGGGCAGCGAAGGCAGCCAATATTTCGAGAACCGAGAACAGTTCCTCGTGGCAGAAGGCAGTCTTCAGACTCTGAGCGAGCAATCAGGCGAGTCTAGCGAAGGCAAAAACATCCAGCAAGAGCCCTTCTGGGTTGGACCATTTGTCATCGAAAGGCAACTTGACAATGATACCTATGGCTTGATTAACCTCGAAGGCCAGAGATTGAAAACCCCAGTGGAGGGGAGGCACATGAAACACTTAGTTTAAGAAAGCAATTCCATTTGTAAGCAACACTCGAAGAGATTTAATAAATAAAAATCGCACTCATTGATGCAACTCCAATCGAAGTCAAACTCCAAATACTATCAGCACCACCGCAAAGGCTGTAACGCCAAAGGCAAAAAACGCCAAACAGGCTGTAACGCCAAAGGCAAAAAACGCCAAACAGGCTGTAACGCCAAAGGCAAAAAACGCCAAACAGGTTGTAACGCCAAAGGCAAAAAACGCCAAACAGGCTGTAACGCCAAAGGCAAAAATCGCCAAACAATAAAAAAGTCCTCGAATAGCAGGCACAGAGCCGATGACCATATAAATCGTAAGGGCCCTACGAGTTATATGGCACGGTCCTCTACCCACAAGACACCCCGATAGCGGTGAGCACTTTGAATCAAGGCTACAAAAGCCGACGATGCACTCGTACTCACTACCAAACGGCCACGAGGACTGCACGTTCTCGGGCGCCGAGGGGATGATAAATGGGATTAACATCTACCTATAGAGGAAGATGGAACCCCGAGGTAGTTGATTTGCTTGCACTCACAAGCGAATTACTCAACCAAGGGACCTCCTCAAAACAAAAAGCAGTCCCGAGGAGGGGCATAACATTTAAACAAAATAAATTCTTTATATATATACTAGTCGACAACCCGTGCTACGCACCGGGTAGAGTGATTGTTCTTGTTATAGTGTGGCGGGGCTCCGCCCCGCCCTTTTTTTTATAGTAAAAATGAAAGTAATTCAACAAAAATGAAAAATAATGATCGATATCGTAACCTCGATTTGATATCCTTCTAAGTTATGATAAAAAAAATATTGGATCCCAGTTAGTATTTGGTTTGTTCTTCGCATTAAAATTATTCATCGACCGTCTACAATGATGAGGCAATACGCCCTGCTCCGGCGGTTCAGATCTGCTGGAACATGCCTTAATTGAAACGAAGCGAACCTGCTCTAACAAAATAGACGGATATCTAAAGACACGAATAACAAACAACAATTACAACATACACCTGAAGCAACGATTATTATCATCCAATAGATAATTGTGAATTTGGTGTAACACGCCTTCGCCACACCATACCATAATTTAAAATTGCTCAAATTAGTTTCTTATTTGACATTGTTAATTGTTTATCCATATCCATTATAAATCTCTTATTAATTTAATAATTTAAAATCAATGCATCCTAGTCTATCTTGTTATGCAATTGAACATAATTTATTAATTATGGTATCCTGTATTATTTTTTTCTGTGGATTTATATGAAAGAACGCACCTGGTAAGATCTTAATTGTTGATTGGGGTCTTATTGTTCGTCATAATATGCCTGTCCACTTTATTGTCGAGGCTTTATCACTTTGTGTTGTCTTCGATGTCACTGATCTCCGCAGTAATTGTATCAAGTATGGCAATAAAAACCATTTAGTATGATTGAAGTGATATTCTTTATATATATAGAAAGCACCTGATAAGATCGTAACTGTTGATTGGGAGTGGCGGGGCTTTGCCCCGCCCCGGCCTTTTCGATGAAACGTATCTCAATTGAAACAAAGTTAAGACATGAATAATAAAGATAATTAGCAATTGCAACATACACCTGAAACAACAATTATATTATCTATCCAATAAATAATTGTTAATTGTGTTTGACGCTCCTTCGTCATACAACACCATTATTTAAAATTGACACAATTTAGTTTCTTATCCGACATTACGCAATTTTTATCTAGATGTATGAGAACATCTCTAATTAATATAGTAATAAAAATCATTGCATCGCAATCTATCTTTTTATATTTTTTCGTGGATTTATATGAAAGAAAGCATCTAATAAGATCGTAACTGTTGATTGGGAGTGGCGGGGCGAAGCCCCGCCCCGGCACTTCAACTTATATGGAACATGTCTTAGTTGAAACCAAACTAACACTCTCAAAAAAAAAATAGACTGTTACTTAAGGCATGAAAGTAGAGTCAATTAGAAATTGCAAGATACATGCGGAACAACAATTACTATCCAATAGATAATTCCTAATTTTTGTGTGACACGCCTTGGTCACATCACACCATAAATTAAAATTGCCCCTGCTTAGTTTCTTATCCACGCCTTGTGTCCTAGGTATATAAGCAGTGATTTCAAATCTAGAGGTTAATCGTACTCTGGCAACTTTACGTAAGGCAGAGTTTGGTTTTTAGGGGGTGATAGTGGAAAGGTTGACAGATAAGTCACCCTTACTGTCACTCTACGGAACCGTACATGAGATTTTCACCTCATACAGATCCTCGTTCAACTCTTTCGAAGTCATTGGATCCCTGTTCGAGAATCTCCTCCCTTCTTCCACTCCGCCCCGTACCATCTTAGTTTATTTCTAATAGTTATTGAACTAACAAAGACCTTAATTAAATAAGAGGTTTTCTTAAACCGTCACCATGCTTTTAAAAATTAAAAAAAGTAAAAGGTAATAATTACCCGTTATTGTATGAGGTATCTCTCGATTCTTAATTGAAGGGAATGATACAGGTTTCTTACTTATTTTATTTTCCCTACATTCTCGAGTAAATTTTATATAAAGGAATGTATTTTTGTTGACGGATTCTTCCAAAACGGTTTTTTTTTTAATTATTATCTTTTATAAGAATCAATGAGCAAGTCATCAAACTACATACATAAGTGTAAGACAATCTACTTTCTGCACATAGAACAAATAAAGAAAAACTTTACCTATTGTCGGAAGTCATACATCAGTCATTGAACTAAATTTTTTATTCCCAACATTGCTTGCCTTCTTCACAAAAGCATTTGACTCGTACGAATCATATCTGGAATCAAATTAATTGCGATTGTGTAGCTGTTGGGTTATATAGTTTTTTTGTTTGCTAAGACCAATTGGAAAACATGTCATTTGACTAAGCTGGAAATACTGAGGGTAATAGATTTGCTTACTTTCAAATCATATTAATTGCGATTTTTTTCTCTAGAATAAGATAACTTTTGATCTTCTTGCCATATATGCTTTAATTTAATATAGTCAAGGGCCCAAGAATGCTTGCCAAGCAAAGTTCATTCTCTGCATAGGCTTTGGGCTACTCTAGCAGTATTTGAAACCACCAACCAAACAACGTTTACCTAATGCCAAGGCTAGGGTATGCTGTTTATCTTGTATGAGTACATTGCACCTGGCAAAACATGAATTTCTTTGTCATTAAAAGCCTTTCCAGACATTATAATGGACTACGAAAGTCATAAGGCCACCTTGAATGTACGCTAATATGTAGCATCGTTCTTAGTTTGTTAGATGTTCGGAATATTCAGTGCCGGTCCTGACATTTTTGTGGCCTGAAGCAAAACAAAAAAAAATGTGGCCCCAAATGAAGAGAACGCCTTGTTTTATTTGATGGTCTAGGTGTTTCTTTTTGTTTCCATTAATTTCCGATGGCTAATGAATGTGCCACAAAACTATTGATAACTAATAAATATGCAGGGTTGTTTCCCAAAAGAACAAAACTGGTGAATGCTCCAAAGAATAAATATGCCAACCAAGAATCTATCAAAGGAGTTGTTGATTGCCTAGCTAAGTTGGCAAGTAAAAAGCTCTTGAAGGTCGATGGATGCATATTGCACCTGGTGAAATGGGAAGTTTTCTTAGTGAGGATATTGCTGGTAGAGCGTTACCTCGTATTGTTAGGAGTGTGAGTCCTTAGTTGTTAGCTGCGTCTAGCCTATAAGAAAGAAAAGAAAAAAAGAACTCCATTGCTTTCTTCGCGCCAAGATGACCACCCAGTTGCATGTAAGGAAATATATTAGCCAAATTTTTCTTGCTTACTCCACCTTAGGTCCTCTCATTTTTCTAGGTCTCTCTTAGATATCTCTGTCTTAATACCAACGGAGATTTCCCGTTGTTTAATCTCGGTTTAAAGCATCTCCAATAGTTGGTGCTAAAAATCCTACTTGGTTATTTTGACTTTCATTAAGGAGGGTTTATGTAATAAAGTTCTTTGATACAAAAACCATCTCCAATAGTTCAAGGTCTTAACCCTTAGATTTTATATGTGGATATAATTAATTAATGACATGGAATAATATATTGTTTATTTAATGAAATAAATATATTGTTTTTCTTTGTTTTTTCTATTGGTTTAAACTATAATTAATGACATGGAGGTCTAACAGAAAGTCTAAATAAGACCTTCTGTAAGACCTTTTGGTTGCCATGTCACGACTCCTAGTTTTGAGGACCCTACTATTGGAGATGAATTTTTATTAAACGGGAGTCTTAAATCCTATGTGTTATGGAACAAATAAAATTCGACTCACTGTTGGAGATGCTCTTAATATCTCAATCTATTATATGAAACAAAATTATGTGGCCCCCTTTTATTTCAAATATAAAATCAACAAATTTTAACACCTAGGTAAAAATACGTAAACACAAAATGTTGGAATAGGCATAAAAAGAGACATAAGTAAATAATTTATCCCACTGCATAAAATGCAGTGAAGCACCGGAGGAAAACGACTTGACCTCGAAGTTAAAAGAGTATTACAAAGTTCAAAGTTCAGAATGCTACTAAATATAATATAAAAGAGTATTACAAAGCATCAGACGTATGGAGCTGCATGATTGCTTGACGTTCCCTTGCATAAACCGACCACCATTACACCACACTCGCCCAAGATCCCGCTTGTTTGTTTTCCAAACTCAACTAATTAAACATGCCACATGCCATAAAAAGTTATTATCGTCTAGAAGTTCCACCAAACCATCCATACAACAAAAACTACAGTTTCACTTTCATACACATAATTACTTTTTAGCAGCTTTACCACCGAAAACAATCCATATTTCCTTGAGTAGCACGTAAAATTTGCGCCTCTATTTCTCTTGCTTGCATTTCCCTGCCATTTTTGGTGAAGTTATTCTCCAGGTATAGCTACCAAACAAAAGAAGACACCTCTGAGTTTGATTAAAGTTATGCCTACAGAACGTACGGAGGACGTATATGCTTCTATGCAGCTAGGCGAGGTAACCCAAACATTTTATCAATTGATGCATTATCTGTTGCATCTAGCCATGTTGGCTAATTAATATATGAATCTTAGCACAGCTTGTAAGATGGATTTACATAAGGCAATTGCTAAGAAGAAATCAAATTTCTTCACAACTTTCAAATTTATTGAGAGAATACTACCTTCAAAGAGTTGTCAGACTATTAAATACACAGATACCATGTGAAGAAAGGAAACATGTTCAACTAAGTCGTACTTGACATAAGATCAACTAAGCTAGTATATTGAAGTAGTAGAAGTAGGGATGAAGTGCAAACGGTACCTTTGTTAAAGGCTGCAAACGAAATCATCGTTAAATCATCGTTTCAAATTAAGTCTGCAAATGAAATATTGGACAGTCCCCCTCCTGCATTAATCTGCCAACGAAAGTTGCCCATGCTCTCCTAAATCATTATCAGCATATTATGGCGTAGCCCTTTCAAGATCTGTAATTAATATGCCAGTACAATGAAGCCGAAGACGAAATAGACAATAAAGGACTTACAAATCCCATCCATGCAAAATTACAAAGAGAATACAGAAATCACTCACAGTTGGTCCAGATTTCATGGCCTTCGCGGCACTGTGCTCGTCCTCTTGACATACTGCACAATTAGTCGCCAATGCATCAAATGTATTTTGTATTTTGAATAGACTATGCGACAGTATCAGTTTCTACTCACGCTCAACAGAAGGCAGGAACTAAAGCTGTTGCATATCTACTCCAAACATCGTCAATCACATTTCCTACAAAATTCTTACGTTACTTCAACACCTACTTTGCCCAACCAAGCCATATGTCTGTGGCGAGATACGTATAGAATACTGTAAAAAAAAAAAAACCAGCCATTTTGAGCTTGCCTGTGCCAGGGGGATCCCAAATATACCACGAACTTCACACAAAATCACACAAAAAAGTGAAAAATTAGAAGTTGCTAAATCCACAAAGGAGACTACACACTATATAATAACAGGAGCAACACAATCAATAAATATGCTACTACAATGTAGCCAGAGGCCAGAGGAAGACGAAGGAGAACATTACAGGAGTTACAAATCCCACTGATGTAAGGTACTAAAAATACGTTAAAATGACGGTAATTCTACACATACCGTGTAGAATCCCTTAGGAAATCCCGTGGGAAAATCTAGCGGTGCATGTGCGTTTAGATTAGGATGTGCGGCCCCTACCAATTAGGATTAGCAGGGGGGCCCGCAGTTAAATGTGAGACACGGGATTTCCTAAGGGATTTTCCCCACGGGATCAATATCATTAGCGAAAATGAAATAAGCACATGTCAGAAAAAAAGTAAAGAAACGACACCTCCAGATGGATAGACATAGTGTAAATATGCAAACCTAGCAGCACAGCATACTCCCAACCCACATGAAATTCCTCACCGAGCCCTGCAAGGACCGGTCAATCGTGGAAGAAAAATGAATATTAATGTCGTTGTCTTGAGCCGTGCTCAGGCTTTTGCAGTTCGCAACAATTCCACGAACACTTCCTTTGCCTTTAAATCGACTGGTCGTTTCTTGATTTGCATAAAACCTCCGTTCTTTTTCCTACCATTCTTGCTGGAACGAAGATTTTCCTTTCTCGTTCTCCATATGTAACTGTGTAAAATCCCAAGGGTTAGATCCTACACAGTACACCCAATTATCATACATCAACATACACACAATCACACCTAAACATTCATCTAGCATATAGCATAGGAAATATGTAAGAGAGTAAGGTTAGAGATACTTGACAAGATGATTTACTTGGTTCGCCCTTAGGTAAGGACTACATCCAAGGATTCCACTATTATAAGCGTGATTACAACTCTTAATTACCTTGCAAATCTTCTAAGTGTTATCTCACAATAAGAACCCTAATTTCAGCCTTGGGCTATAGAGAGCAAGTAGAATACTTTTCCTCTCTCTAGACCAATCCAAAATGTGTCCAACCCCTTTCTCAGATACATCTTTCGCTATTTATACAAGATTTACATTAGTGCTAGACAGCTAATACAGACAAGCTACGCTCTGACACTGATTTGTCCCTACTCGCCAACAAAGTAGGTCGCCGAGGTGGTATTACTTCCAGCGAGTAAGTCTTCTTGAGGATAAGGATTGCTGACGAGGTTCCCACTGAGTCAACAAGTCAACCCTGACAATCTATCCGTTCTGACAAGTAATGAATGCTCAACTACTTCACACCAACTTATCACCTTCCCACGCTACACCAATCTTACTCCGTTGGTACCATTA
>JAJJMA010313853.1:0-16096 GCA_023529015.1 Papaver nudicaule
TAAAATGTCCCTAGATTTGCTTTTCTCACACTACACCATATTTGGCTGGATGCAACAGCCAGTTTCAGTTGCGTAGTTGACTCGCAACACCAGCGAGCCGTTGCTAAACACGGTGTTTCTAAATTTAGCAACGGTAATGTTGTCGTTGCTTAATTCGAGTAGCAACTGTTTGGCAACGGCTGGAATGACGTTGCTAGATTTTTTGCTCACAACAGTTCTGAAACTGTTGCTAATTTTTACCAAAAGTCAAAAAAAATAACCAGGTCAAAGAAGACTTGACCTTGATTTGACTAAGTCAAGTCTTTGACATAGTCAAAAAAGATCAGCCCTATTTGACCCGGTCAGAACCAGTATACCCCCAAATATTTACCCTGCATTTATACAAATTATTTCACCCTGCTGCAATTAACCAAAACCCCCAAAAAATTATCTCATTGAATCTATTTTTCTCATAAATTCTCCTTATTCAATAT
Source organism: Papaver nudicaule (assembly GCA_023529015.1). NCBI lineage: Eukaryota > Viridiplantae > Streptophyta > Magnoliopsida > Ranunculales > Papaveraceae > Papaver > Papaver nudicaule. The sequence goes on from JAJJMA010313853.1 coordinate 474, forward strand.
GTACAAATTATGAACTTGAATACAACTACAACTACTATGACTTCCACATACAAGTGTAATATCACACCACATTTACAATGATGAAGAAGCAAATAAGCTAGACAACTAAGACAAGTCAGGATACCTCTTAGCTACAGGCTTCAACACTTTTTCTATGCAGACAAGTCAGTCTTCTCTTCTCGCAGCATCCCTCATTTTGCCAACTTCGGCAAAGTCCCTGAAAGGAATTTGAATGGAAAAACTATAAGTACGTAGATCCATATCCTCAACTGTCAGATTTCAGTTAGACCAAGTATTCTAAACTTACAGCTCAAAAATTGAAAACTTAAAATATAGAGGTACTAACAATAGAGGTCATGCATATTCATAACCATCCAAAGCCATGACAAGAGGTACATGATGTTATCAAAAGACCCACCTCAAGTTTTTGAGGTCAAGAGGGCAACTGGCATGTGTAATGCAGAGAGTGGAAGGACGGTTAATCACTGTCATATTTGATTGTATGTCTCATTCTAAATAACTCCAATATCAAAAATAAATGTGTGCACTAGCAAACATACTAGATATGTAGGAACCAGCCAAATAGTATCTTTATGCAACTTGAGAATACGAAAATAATATGTGCAACTATGCATGAAGAAAATTGGGTGTCTTCACAAATGATGACTGGCCAACATTAAGATATGATAATTAAATGCAGAAATCTGGAAATCTCAGTAGATTATAGAGATGCCCTGCAGCCCTGAAGACATTTTGAGGTTAAACATTTATATATACATCCCCTGCAGTGAGCTAACTTAGATAGACAACCTAATTTATAACACTAACAATCTGTATAAGAAACTCTCAAGTATGCAAAGGCAAAATAACTTACTAGGCAATTTCTTTTCTTGTTTTCCTGAATTGCCAATTATATTATACCAACAACATCATCAGGAGATATGTCCAAACTCGATACAAAATCCAGCATACAAGTCTCTGGGAATAACTAATCTGGCAAGCACAAAAGATATTACAGTAGGAATCATGATAAGGATAGACTTCTAGAAGAAGAGTTTTAACCACATTAGAAAATAAGAAAAAAATGTCTCAAAAGCACTTTATATGCATGTGTACAGAATGCTGACCTTAGGTGACATATATTCCACACCGTGAGTTTTAACCACAGTTGGTCTAATAATGCCTCTACAGAACCCATCACCTCCTGCATACACAAGATATAACAAAAAAAAAAGTAAAGCTCATGCCAAAAATTAAGAGCAAGTAATAACAATAGCATACAATCAGAAACTCTATGAACCTGAAAGATAAAACTACAACTAGCAGCAGACTACTATACATAACACAGTACAAGTCAGAGTAGCATTGACATGACAATAACATAGTATCGACTTGGGTCTGAATGTCTGATTGAAACTAATTTAAATAACTTAAGCAATGTAAAAGAACTCATCAAGATACTAACCATCTGTCACAGACTCCGTCAAACAAAGGTCTCAGTTCATGTAAACAGGGCAAGTAGGAATTTGAGTATACATGACAATCAAATAACCTTACCTTTAAACTCTTCCATGGCAAACATACGTATGATAGAGTTGTGAACTGAATCATATAAACTCAACAATAAGAAAGAAATCTCAAAACTCTACAGATCTTCTAAAACATGAATGAAAACAATCAAATGTAACAGAACACAGAAATCTCACCTTGATGGATTACTTGTGTCCAGGTTGAAGTCTCAAAACCCTGTATTATATAAACAAAGTCAGCATACATGGGGGTTTCGCAGAAGTATTCTGCTTCTTACATTTCCATCAAACAACCTTACCTTTAAACTCTTCCATAGAAAACACAAATATGATAGAGTTGTGAAATGAATCATATGAACTCAACAATAAGAAAGAAACATCTCAAAACTCTACAGATCTTCTAAAACATGAATGAAAACAATCAAATGTAACAGAACACAGAAATCTCACCTTGAGGGAGTACTTATGTCCAGGTTGAAGTCTCAAATCTCTTCCAAGTAATTACCCACCCACCCAACTGTTTGAGGAGCCCAATAAAGATAGAAATCAGAGAAAAACTCACCTTGTCACAACCTCATTAAGTAAAAACCAACCAGTTCAATTTGCTCGAAGCTGAAACAAATATAAAAAACCCACTTTCAAAACCATCTCAATTTGCTCAACTAACAACCCTAAACATGCAATCAAAGAAATATTTAACCAAATTAAAACAGAACCGCGAAATTAAACATGAATTTTCAGTAAACAGATGAAAATTAAATTCATAAACAAACCCTAGAACATCAATTTAAACTTTTTAAATTTAAAATAAACAAACGAACAAACCTTAGAAATTTAACCTACGAACACTACAAAATCGAAAAAAAAAGACTAAAAATTTATGAAGAACAAAACCCTAACGTAACTTTTTAAAAGAGATGAAACATACTTCTCTTCGATTATATGCAGCAGAGACAAAGAACACAGTCAAAGACCACTTCTCTTCTCTTCGATCTGATCTTTTCAGATTTGATGAACCCTAACAACCACTTCTTTTCTCATCGTATCGGCAGCAGAGCAAAAGAAGAAAACGAGAAGAAGTGAATGAAAATATGGCAAAGGACTTAGATCGATGGATGGTTATAAGAGTTATCCATGGCACACGCATTTCACACACTTCAAAACTAGGGTGGAAAACAATTCTAGGCATAGATATTTTGGGCATAAAAATCTTAAAAAGTGTGGGGAGGTGTTGATAGTCGCATGCTTACTTCACACACTTAAACCCCAACTGTTGCCAAGTAGCAACATAAGACCAACAGTTGCGTAGCTAGCAAAATCAAGCTCGCCGTTGCTAAAATTTAGCAACATACCAAATACAGTTGCGATGTCGCAACTGCTACATTGTCGTTGCTAATTTTTGTTGCATTATGCCATATATGGTGTAGTGTCAACATCATTGATACACCATATTTTACGGGTCTTTCTTGGTAATTGAAATGGCTTGATCCAAGGTGAAAGCTACTCTTTCCTTGGGATTTTTCCGCGATTCTTTTGAAAGAGTTACACTCTTGATCAGATCCCTATGTTTCAAGGCTTGGATTCCTTGAAAAAACATCGATCTTATCATATATGATGATATGGTCAAAGCATTTAAGATCTTTAGACACCCAAGGCTATGGAGCTCATAATAAAATATGATGAAAATACGATTTTAAAGAAGAGTTTTAAATCCTTGAAAAAATTTCCCCAAAGAATTTGAAAACCCTAAATCACAGGCAAACCCTAAGTTGTTTTAATCATCCCTGTTTCTAGCGCCATACTGTGTGAGTATGGAATCTGCATAGGGACTTCATACCCGACAACCATCAGATCTATTTACACAAACTATGGTCAAAGAAGCGATATTGGTTTCATGTGATGACACAAAGAGAATAAGAACAACACCGAAGCTAGTTTATATATGAAACAAACAATGATAAATGCGAAACTGTAAATTGTATTTCATTCTAACTAAAGCATGGATATGATCCTTAGAAGCTTGAGGAGAAACTAACCTAATCTCACTCTCTCAACTTAGGTTACACCAAAAATCTAACCCTTACAATGAATGCCAAGCTCGCCTTATATAGGCCGAGTCTGAAGTGGTTTACAACTAATAAGACAAACTACTCAATCGTGGAGATGTCAGAGTTTGTCGAGTAAGGCGGTTCCTTCGGTAGTCTTTCTCCGAATATGGCTTCGTGTCCTTTCCTTCGAACTTCCTTCACGACCCTTCTTCCGCCGAGCTCTTTGCTCGAGTTGACTTTGCGGAATTATCCGAAGCAAGACCAAGTTACCTTCGGGTTGGGCGAAGTATTTCTGATCTGGACATGTGTCCCGAGGGTGTTTTACCCTCCACATGTGTTGTGGTTTGTTTCGAGTTTCATTTTTGTGCAGATGGTCAAGCGAGTATGATGGTGCTGTCCCACGAGAAAGTTGCCAGTGATATTCGCGCATTGCGCAAGGACAGTTTTGTCATAGGAGTAGTCCTTGTTTACTTTGAAAAATTGTCGGATGACTCGTGCATTGAGTTTGCTAAGGTAAATTCCTTGGCGGAGGAGTTGAGGTTGTCCGGACACGAGCCTGATGAAGACATATTGGCTCGCCTTCGGAACTGTAGAGCTCGTCAGATGTTTTCTACTTTGAGCATGTATGACGTTTCCCGCGCCCTTCGTGCGATAGATATCTCTTTAGATCGTGCTTATGTGTTGTTTCGTACTTTTCGATGTCGAAGCATCTAGAAGATGTTTTTCTTTTGACAAGTGGTCTTGTGTTTTTTCGATATCTGTGTAATAATAAATGTAGCAATTAAATGTGGGTGTTTGGATGTATATATATATATACGTATGTGTTCTACTGCTGTTCTTTAATCCTAGTTGTGTTTTTCTTGTTCTCTGTCAAATGGCTTTCCGTTTACGCGGCTATTTTATTGCCTTGGCTTCAACTCCCTCTGTGTCTACTCCGGTAGACCTTGAGCGCGAAATTAGTCGACTGGAATCAGTCAAAGAGGAAGCGGAATTATTAGTGACTCATCAGCGAGAAGATTATGAGGCTCTTCAGCAAGTTTGGAATGAGCATCATGCGGAATGTGAAGCTGTGTGTGCTGCTGGCATTGCTCCTGGTGTCCAGTTTGGTTCTAACAATGAGGTGGGGTTGCGCCACCAAACGGACAGGACTCACAGTCGGCGTATTGTTGCCCTCAGTAGTTTGCTTGAAGCCGAGCGGTTTGTCAGGGACATTGATGAGGAACTAGAACGTTGCAGGCGTGCCCTTGCTGCAGGCATTGTTATGCCTTTAGTTTAGTTTTTTACCTTATGTAGATGTCGTATGGCTGTTTTCTTAACTAAAATGTCTTTTCCTTTGGACACGTGTCGTGCATGCCTAGGGCGGCTCTTTATGTATTAAATGCGTCAATCTCGTTAGTATAAAATACTTTCGTTTCTGGTATTTAGTTTCAAGTACCAAAATGGCTTCAGCAGATGGTTTATGGGTGTTGGCTCTTCCTGCGATTCCCGGTGCTTTGGCCCGTGCTGAACTAGAGAAAGAAGCAAAACTCTTACGCGGTATTCTTTGTGAAGCGGAGAGTTTACTCCGTGCGCATGAGCAACGATGTAGGGATATACGCACTGCCATCGTTGATCAGCGTGAAACAATGAGTTTGATCCGACGTACGAATGTGAATTCCGATTTAGCGGGTAAGGCGCGCCGTTGCTATAATGATTTCCTTCAAAACCTTGCCAAAGAAGAAGATTACGTGCAATACGCGAAGGAGACTGTCGACTTTATAACCCAGCGCGTTCCTGAATGTGAAGCGGAGGTGACCAAGTCATCCAATGTTTGATATCTTTACTTTAGAGTTGTTCATGCTTGTGAGAATGTGCTTCCGTTTAAATGTAGTATGTCATTTCTTCTAGTTTATCGAATATATGAAGTGGGATTTTGTTAATATAATGATAACGCGCTTTTTAATGATAGCAGCGTTATCAGTATCCTTGTGTTGAATCGATTTGTGTATTTGAGAGGCAGCGTGTTCAGTGCGCTCCTGAGGCAGCGTGTTCAGTGCGTTCCTTAAGGGTTTTCGGTGCCCAATCGACCAGGGTTATCAGTGCCTTTATGTTAAATCGATTTATGTATTGAGAGGTAGCGTGTTCAGTGCGCTCCTGAGGCAGCGTGTTCAGTGCGCTCCTTAAGGGTTTTCAATGCCCAATCGACCAGGGTTATCAGTGCCCTTGTGTTAAATCGATTTGTGTATTTGAAAGGCAGCGTGTTCAATGCGCTCCTTGAGGGTTTTCAGTGCCCTGATGATAATAATAATTATTATTTAAACGAAAAGGGATGGGGCGCATTTTTAAGGCGCTCCTTCTTAGTTTTATTAATGAGTCGAGCAAAGTAGCGTGTTCATGCAGTCTTTGCCATACACAAGAGGAAAGAAAAGTAAAATAAAGTCGTCGCTACCATCGTCGGAGTTCTCCGTTCAAGCGTAATACAATTTGATTCATTTACCATTTATTGGTGTGTCAATCTTCTTTCCGCTCATATGATTGAGATAGTAATAGCCGCTTTCCGTGACTTTCCGCATGATGTAAGGTCCGCGCCAATTCGCTGCAAATTTCCCAGCTTTAGCTTTTCTTTGCACATGTTTTGCAATCTTTAACACGATGTCCCCGACCTCAAAATTACGCGGTATCACCTTGTTGTTGTAATAGCGCGCCTTAGTGGCCCTGTAGGTTTCAGCGAAACGCTCTGCCTTAGCTCTTCGTTCTGCAAGTGCGTCAAGATGCGCGATTCTGTTCACGTTGTCCGGCTCATTGTGACTTGCCATAGCCACTCTGGCGGACGGTACTGCGACTTCGGCTGGTAGGATCGCGTCTTCTCCGATACTAGTGAATAGGGGGACGCCCCTGTAGAGGTGCGCTTGGAAATCCTATATGCCCATAGTGCCAAGGGGAGTTGCTCATGCCAACCTCTGTGGTGATCATGGACAGTTTTGCTCAAAATTCGCACCAACGTTTTATTGGTAGATTCTGCTAGTCCATTCCCTTGGGGGTAATATTCGGTAGACGGTGCTGCTTTATGTTATACTTGGCTAGTAGATTCGTTACTTTATGATTGATGAAAGAGGTGCCATTGTCTGAGCGGATAATCATGGGTGCGCCAAAACGACAAATGATGTATTCTTTAATAAACGCGGCTATGGTCTCTCCTTCGTAGTTTCGCAGGGGCGCTTCTTCCACCCATTTGGTTGAGTACTCTGTCGCGGTAATTATATACTTGTGCCGACTTGAAGACAGAGGGTTTATAGGACCGATCAAATCCAAACCCCAGCTGTGAAAAGGCCACTGGGCGACCACGCTATGCAAATCTTTATGTGGCGCTTGTATCACATTCCCGTGAAGTTGGCAGATGTTACATTTTCTGACAAAGTCAGCTGCGTCGGCTTCCATTGTAGGCCAGTAATAACCTCCTTCGTGAATGTGTATGAATAGCTTACGCTTCCCTTGGTGTTCCATTTCATGAGCTTTTGTCATCACAATCTGCGCCTCTTCCTTGCTTAGGCACCTCAACGCCCCGTTGTCGAAGCTTCTCCTGTATAATACTCCATCGGTGATGAAAAACCGCGCTGTTTTTTTGTTATCACGAGAGCCTCTGTCTCGTCGCCCGGTAGTAGACCATTCCTTAAGTAATTGATGTATGGTTATCTCCAGTCCAGTTCCTCAATCGTGCATACCTCTGACGGTTGTGGCGGCGATTGGCATTCCCCGCAATTACCTTGTAATGTCGCAGCCTGCGTTGCCATCTCGGACCAATAGAACCCCTTCCTTTGTAACCTTCTGTATAGGGGAATCACCCTCGAGTGTCCGCAGGTTTCCTGATGAACTTTGGCCATGAGTTTCCCCGCTTCTTTGCTTCCTACGCATCGCGCCAATGCCCCACCAGCCATTCGGTAATAGAGCTGCCCCTTGATGATCACGAAGGATTTCAATTTTTTAAACAACATCGACCTCTCTTCTTTGGGTTTGCCGAGTTCCCTCATGACTCCTCTCCTCCAGTCGTTTTCTTCCTCAAATTTCATTTCTTGCATCCAAGTGCTGGGGAGTTCTCGTCTGTGCACGGTGATCGAGCCTTCCTCCTTGCCATTCAAATTGATTTTTGCCGCTAGTGTTGCTAAAGCGTCAGCATGCCTGTTCATGGCTCTTCCCGTATGTCCCAATTCTACCAAAGTTAGTTTGGCCATTTGTTCTTGTGCTTCCCCACGGTAAAGTGCCAGACGCTCCTCCTTGACATGGAAATCACCACCAGCTTGGCCAGTCACTAACTTGGAGTCGCCATGTACACATAGTTGGGAGATTTCCATTTGCTCGGTGAGATTTAGGCCTATTAGAAATGCCTCGTATTCAGCTTCATTGTTACTGCATGCAAAGTCCAGCTTAAAAGAAAACGAAAGCAACTCTTTTTGTGGTGTCTCAAACACGATTCGCTCCTCCATCCATAGGACGACCCGTCAAAATACATATCCCAAGCGTCTTCCTCGTTGAGTTCCGCCACTTCTCCCGGAATATCCTCGTGGATACATGCTTCATCAATCCCTAGAAACGCGGTTAAAAGGTCTGCGATTGTTTGTCCTCTTATGCCTCGAGGTCTTTGGTAATGAAGTCCAAATTCTGATAGATGTAGGGACATCACGCGGTTCGACCGGTTAAGTATGGCCGCTCAGCCAAACATACCATGGGATTCGCCACTGCGATCACTACCGTTTGGTGTGCTAGTAGTACGGTCTCAACTTTTGGGCCGCGTAGATCAGAGCCAAACATGCTCATGCTTGTTCGATCCGCGGATATCTTATCTCGGCGTCCTTCAGAACACGACTTACATAATATATCGGAAAAAGCTGGTTATTTCCTAGATCTTGAGCAAGGAGCGCCCCTATAGCTTCGGAAGTGTATGCCAAATAAAGGTGTAGGCGCTCGCCAGGTATTGGTGGTCGTAGAACTCGAGGGCAAGTTAAACATCTCTTTACGTTTTCCAAACGCTTTACTGGGTGTATTCCCACTGAAACGCACATCCCTTATTCAGAAGCGGGGTAAAGGCTGCCATCATCTGTGCTAGGCCTGGTATGAAGCTTCGGACGTAGAATATCTTCCCGAGGAAACTTTGTAGCTCCTGCATGTTGGTGGGTCTATCCATGCTAAGTATCGCTTGTGCCTTTCCTGGATCCACTTGTATTCCCCTACTAGTAACTACGAATCCCAGGAATTTGCCGGATGTGACCCCAAAAGCGCATTTTAAAGGGTTCATTTTGAGCTTATATTGTCTACAACGCTCAAACACCATCCGCAGGTGGCTCATGTGGTCTTCCTTCTTCTGGGACTTGACTATGATATCATCAATGTACACCTCAACTTGCCTGTGGATCAGATCGTGAAAAATAGACACCATAGCTCGCTGGTACGTTGCTGCAGCGTTCTTCAGTCCAAATGGCATCACCACATAGTAAAAGCAACCGAAAGGTGTCTGGAACGTCGTTTTATGCGCGTCCACGGCGTTCATCCTGATCTGGTTGTAACCACTATAGTCGTCCATGAATGAAAACATTTGGTGGTTACTGGTCGCGTCCACTAGCATGTCCACATTGGGTACCAGAAACTCGTCCTTGGGGCAGGCTCTGTTCAAGTCTCTGTAATCGATGCAGCAGCGGATTTTTCCGTTCTTCTTTATTACGGGTACGATATTGGCCAACCATGGCGCGTTCTTTATGGGTTCTATGAATTTTGCCGCTACCAAACTTTCGATTTCCTCCTTTATCGCCAAAGCAACGTCTTCATGAAAAGTGTGACTTGCTTGCTTCACTGGTCACGCATGCGGCATTACATCCAAAGAGTGGGCGACCAACTCCGCGTCTAAACCTGGCATTTCGTTGTACGTGTAAGCAAAGACATCCTTGTATTCTTTTAACAACTAAATCAACTCTTGCCGCTCCGCATTTCCCAATGAAGCGCTTATCTTGATCAAGCGCTCCTCCTTGTCCCCAATATTAAATTCCTCCATTTCGTCTAGGGATGGTATTTCCACGGGCTCCTCTTTCGGTAAAGACTATGTTGTTACTTCCTCGTCCTCCTCGGGAGGTGATATCGCCTGACTTGTGGATGCTTCACACAACTGGTCAGTCGACATCACCTCCGCTGATTGCTATAATCTATATACATGTCCACCGCTCTGAGTGGTGAAACGATGGAACTGGAGTTCCGGCTCTAATTTCTGCCTCTTTACATCGACCGGTGCTCCTAATCTTTTGGAATTAAACACGGACACCTTCTCTTCATTCTTCCTCTTCTCCTTAGGCGTAACCAAACGAGTAGGACTGGAAACCGAGACTTTCTCCTCTTCTTCCCACTTTGGCAAAGGGATCGTCCGAGACAAACCTATCACAGCCGCTTCACTTTGTTCCGCTTGATTATAAAAGACGGCATCTGCCATGTATGCGTCTTCGGATCCAAAAGGGTTGTTGTTGGCGGGGACTTTGTACTATTTGCCTCTGATGTTAGTATTGATGCATTGATGGTAAGTGGACGCCACAACCCGATAATCGTGTATCCACCCGCGACCCAATAGTAGGTGAAATGAGGTATGATCGTCCAGCACATGAAAGGGTACAGATGCCCTGATTGGCCCGATGAATACAGTAATGCATATGATCCCTATTGCTTCCTGGGTATGACCTCCGAACCCGCGTACCACTGTTTTTCGTTCCCTAACGTCTCCCCTTGGTACTCCCAATAGATCCAAGGTATGCACTGCAATGAGGTTCAGTGAAGCTCCTCCGTCGATGAACACCCTTCTCAACTGTTGTATGTTGATAGTCGCGGTGAGGTACAGTGGACGTAGATGCTCCCCAGGGATGCATATGCGCTGTCATCGAAAGTAATTCTCCCCTTTGAAAGTATCTGATGTCCGGCGGCCACTGCGGCGATTGCTTGGGACGCTTCTCTAGTCTGATCTTCGCTAAAACCAAGGGAATCAAAAAACTGTTGGGCGATGATGGTCTTGGAGAATTGAAAGGCGACCCCGCCTGTTCCTTCAAAGACTGGCTTCTCAACGGTCAATTCACAAGCCTCCTCCTTAGTGTCTTCCCAAGGCGCCAATTCTTCGTTCTGTGGGTCGTGGGAGATCATCATAACGTTATGCTTGGGCAGGGGGTCTTTGTCTATTTTATGTCGCCCGAGATCAATTTCCCCTGCTCTTTCCTTCCTCCAGAACGCGGTTCGTATGCCATAGCAGTTGAGGGTAGGATGATTTACTCTTCTATGGAAGTGGCAGTACCGTTCGTGCGCTTTGTCGACTGTATTTAGGTCTACCACCGCTGGTGGCAAATTGATTTCTTCGTTAGCCGCCCATTGGTCTACTTCGATTTGTTCCTTTGTGCACGGTATGGGTGGTGGAATTGGGCGCTGGCTATTAAAATTATTTCCTCCTCGTCCCCCTTGTGGTCCTGCAACTTTGTATGGTTGGAATGGTGCTGACCGCTTATTTCCTGGGACTGGCCCGCTGCTAGTAACTGCCGCACTCAGTGAATTAACCGAGTTGTACCAAGTTTGTTCCATATTCGCCTGATGGAATATTCCGAGGCAGTCATACACTCGCGCCGTGGCCTCCTCCAACTCCACAAATGTTTGGAATTGAAAGTTTGACAGGGCAAAGCGTAGCGTGGCGGTCATCCTTCCAACACAAATTTCCACTAGTCTGTCTCCTGGCACGTCTTCACTTAACTCGAGCGCGTGATATACTTCATGGGGGTCTTCATCGATTCCCATCGATGTTCGCGCCAAATCGACCGTAATCACGCGTCTATTAGCAGAAATAAACTTTTTAAGAAACAGACGCGCCATCTCCTCCCATGTCGCTATACTCCCAGGTTTTAAGTTGTCATACCAAGTGTATGCGGTATCAGATAAAGATTTCGAGAATTCCTTCATGCATAACTTCCCATCTCTCGCATTTTCATTCTTCGCCGAGAGAAAGCGGCCCAGATGTTCTCGCGCGTTTCCCTGTCCTGTGTACACTTTAAACTTGGGAGACGTGTAATCAGATGGGAATTTGTAAGCAACGACCTCCTTTGTGTATGGTGGGTCGAGAGAGCTATATCCATGATCCTCTTTCCCCACGCGATAGTGTTCCTCAATGTACTTGGCTAAGTCTTCTTCGGAGATTTTTCTACTTGACGCGCTAGGATTCATCATCTCTGGTTGGGCTTCTTTCGTAACGGCGGGTGTCAGTTTTCCAGGGACAATTCCGGTGATATTTGGCTCATTAACGACTCTGTAGGTCGGACCGGTACCTCCCAGCGTGGCCGCGTCTTCCTTCTGTCGTATCAAAACCATCAATCGTTGTTGTCTCTTTGCTTGCGCTGCGAACTCTTGACGCATGTCATCTAAGCTCAAATTTTGCGCGCCATTGCTAGTAGATGGTACAACTCCCCCTTTACTTCCCTGCGTCAATGATGTCTGCGCACTCGAGATTCCCATTGATACCCTTTCGTTTCCTCTTGTGTCTTCAGTATCAGTGTCTATTGGCTCGTGTTCTAGTAAAACATAATCCCCGTCTGGCTCAGTGACCTGCTCGACATTCTTCCTTGGCACGCTCGGTGTTTCTCGCGCTGAGTGCATTCCGCTGGACTCGAGATCGGTCCCCCCGGTGTGGTCGCCAACTGTGAATGGGGTAAGATATAGACCCGATCCGAGTCACAGAGGTAGCGATTCTCTCTCTCTCTCTCTCTCTCTCTCTCTCTCTCTCTCTCTCTTTCTCTTTCTTCCCAAGGAAATGATCCAACTTCCAAATTAGCCTCTCTAATGGTCTCATTAGGGTCTTATTTATAGAGATCCTTTTTCAATCCTTGATTGCCATGTGTCCCCTTTGAGCACTTATTCACATAATTGCCATTTCTTATCTTTTAGATCTCTTTGAACTTCTAGCCCTCAAATGGGCCCTAATAGACACCCCTTAGACCCATTAGACCTTGCTGGACTTTGGCTATCCACACCCAGCATCAGTAGGCACTCGCATTGTAGTTGATAACACCTCTGCAACTGTAATTTCATCTTAAGAATCTTCTTGGGAGACTGAAACTTTCCAATCAGCATTTGTGTGCACCCCTTGTGAGGAAATTGGGACCGCCTTCTTAAACTCCTCCTGAGAGTCCTTAATAATTGGGAAGATGTACGTAGGAATTGAAGGAGGTGAATTAGGGTTATAAAGACGTTCATATAATGACACATTGTTGCTCATATGTGTGCACATCATCTCCTTTACAACGACGGATAATAGCCACCTTTAATGGAGATGTGACTGGTGAAGGGGTACGAACATCATGAAGTTCATCCAGGGTTCTAGTTCTACGAAGTTTAGAAGGAGAAGAGGCAACAACAAAATCCACATGAGGTAATTGATCGTTAGCAGCCTGAATATATCTCCTAGAGAAAGTCTGAATTGGTTTATCACTATGTCTATGTGAAATAGTGACCATCGGTTTCCCGTGAGGCATGGAGATAACAATGTTAACATGTGCATCTATCAACTAGAGATACTCCAAAACTAGCTGCTCATATTCAGGTTTAAGGATGTTAGACATGGGTCTTGTTGTGCCCACTAGGCGAGCGAGTCGAATAGAAGCGAGTTGGAACCGGAAGTGGGCCCCGCCTTAACGACATGAAGCCAGAAGAACGGAATTCAGACGAGTCAGCGGCAGTTGTATGCGAGTCAGCTGTAGCCTTCATGGAGGAGCTAGGAGATGAAGATTCATCTAAGCAAATTTGAGCAGTACTGAATTCTCCCTTATGAGACTCAGATGACCGACGATTTCCAAAAGGATGAGTAAGTTTCATTTTACTTCCCACCATAGCCAGTGGAAAGTCTCTGTTACTAACAAGAAACTTATACAAAGCATGTTTAGGAGTAATCACACAATCCATTGTTTGGTGTGTGATCATACCACAGTGAGTGCAAACTGTATGGAGATTTTCGTATTTGTAAGCAGCCCATCCTGGTAATCCATTTTCATGAAAGATGTGGCCCGGCCAAAAAGGTGTTAAAAGATTCATCAATATCTCCACCCTAGGGTGAGGAACAGAAACATCCACTGCTAATACAACACCAACACGACGAAGCAATTCTCTGATTTTCTGTTCAGTACGATCATGAGCTGGTAGGCCATGTATCTGCATAAAAAAAGTGGCCATAGAGAAACAATTCGTAGGGCGAGATTGATAATGAATCCAATCTTCTACAAGCACATTGTAACAATCTACAAGCCTAGTTTTGAACTGTAGAATCCTTTGTTTGCCCTCTGCATATTGCATGATGAGTTTAAAGATACAAGCAATTGGTGTGTTAATCAGATCCATGATGACCCAAGGTTTCCACTGCTTCCTAAGCATAATCTTGAGAGAAGAAACAACAATAGAAGGAACATGGACTTTGACAGCAATACAGAGAGAATCAGGATGTTGAAGTAACCCCTCCACTTGTTCAGTTAGAGAGGTTACAAAGGAATCTAAAGGGGAATCAGGTGGAGGAGAAAAGGGGTTTGAGCTAAAGGAAGTAGAACCTTTATGTGATTGAGATTTCCCTTTTTTTTGTTTTAGTCTGGACAGTAGAAAGTGGCGGAGAAGATCATATTGAAAGTGGAATTGGAAGTAAAGGAGTTGATAATGAAGTTGCAGGCGGACGAGGAAGGAGTTATGTTTTTGGATTTAATATGTCTCGATTGGTGTTTGTAATAATTGGTGAAATCTCGAGCAGATTTCATGACAGCCAAATAGAACGCATGCAACCTAGAGAGAGTGAAGGGAGAGGTAATAAATAGGCAGTAGTGGGAGTTCAAGACAAGGACATGAAATAGAGAGAGGATGGGGGAAGAGACGAGACAAAGTAGAAGTAAAGAGAAGGAGAAAGACACAGAGAATTAGGAGAAGTTGGCAGAGGAAATAGAAAAGAAAAGATTGAGAAGGAAAGAAAAGATGAAGAAGAAGAGAGAAGATAGAAAATAGGTTACCGAGGCAAAGAAACCATAAACAAATTCGGAGTTGATTATGCATGTGGATTTGTGAATAGAGAAAAACATATCAAGGAATTGTTTATGGCAAAAAATTTAAAGAATTGCAGTAGTATTCATGATGAGCAATAACTAAGTTGAGAAGTAGAGAAAGGAGTGTAACTCAGTACAGGATGATGAACGATATGAGAATAGGTTGAAGAACGATTTGCAGAGCAAAAAACTCACTCTCTCAATTGATATTGTTATGAAATTTTGGTATATGAAATATTTATAATTTCATAGTCATGGTTATACTCGTTACGTAGGTGTTTTAAAATGATTTTCAACGATATAAAGTTTACAACTATGCGTGCCATAAGTTGAGAGATGTGTCGTTTCTAAATTTTACTATTATGATATCTGCAAGGGTATAATTGGAAAAAACAATAAAAAGTTATTTTCTCTCCTCCTTGCCTTTAAGAATTGTGCAAACTTCAAGTAGCTCAATTAATCAGAAAATACATACTTTTGTTTTAGACAAAATATGTTAGTGCCTACAGCTATTTGCCAAGGAGAAGGGTGAAAATTATGTTTTATACTTTGTTTTTGTTAGGGCATTGTCCGGTCAAACCCACTAGCGTTGGTATGTCAAGCTAGTTGTTAGTTTTAGGTGTCAAAACTCAATTCTTGATTTAGCCTACTAGAGTTTAGATTTCGGAAATGGGATATAGACAAAGTAGTAGAGACCTTGAAGACGAAGACTGTGAAGACAAAGAAGACATCAATTATTCTTCATCGACAAAAGGTTAGTAGGAGTTATGACTTTATGGATATTCTTCTATTCTACTTTCTCCATTCTTTCGAAATATAGTCGACTACTTTAGTAGTGATAATAGCGATTGAGATCGTATTCTTGTGTAACGTGGCCTTGTGTCATGACCAGTGTTTGATCCCACAAATACTGTGAGTACAAGAATGTATGAGATAGATTCGACGCCATGTGTCCATTGCAATAGTTTGCTTGCAAACTGTTAGTTGGATATGGA
>JAJJMA010313890.1:0-16921 GCA_023529015.1 Papaver nudicaule
ATAATCTTTATCTTATTGACTCATTGAGATTCGTTAGATGGACCACAGAAGATATAATCGTGATAACCAAGTCCAACTAAGAGATAAAGGAGTCAGAGTTTAACCCGTGTGAAAATTCTAGAGAATATTCACCTTGGACGGTTCGGGAACCGCTCTTCTGAATTACGACCCAATACATCGAATCTGTGGTTTACGTACATGTGCGTGTACAAATCGATGTTTTGGAACTCAGGAGTGAAATCCAAGAGTCATTGTTCACGAAGCGGTTTCGTGAACTGCCATTACTTAGAATTAGGGTTTAACTGGATCCGCTGGAAGTTCTGGGTTAGTCCAGTACTTAGACGTGTTAGACGCCCTCAGCTATAATCCACTGGAATCTTGCTCAAGAGTACTCCTTTAGATTCACCCATATCCAACAAGTGATTTGCAAGCAAACCATTGCTATGGAAAGATGGTATCGAATCTATCTCATGCATTCTTGTAATCTTAGTATTCGTGGGAACAAATACCAACATAACACATGGTCATGTAGACAAGAACACGATCTCAATCGCTATTAGTATCTCTACTAAAGTAGCCGACTATTTCGAAAGATAGAATAAGTAGAATATAAGAATTTCCATAAAAGTCATAACTCTTACTAACCTTTTGTCGATGAAGAATAATTGATGTCTTCTTTGTCTTCACAGTCTTCATCTTCAAGGTCTCAACTACTTTGTCTATATCCCAATTCTGAAATCTAAACTCTAGGAGGCTAAATCAAGATTGTGTTTTGACACCTAAAACTGACAACTAGCTTGACATACCAACGCTAGTGGGTTTGACCGGACAATGCCCTAACATAAACAACTAACAAAAAAAAATCATTTACAACAAATACCTTAATTTTGTTGAAGAACCCGTTGCTAAAATTCAATCATCAACGAATTTACCCTGTAATCCTTAAAAAGACCCAAGTATGCGGATCAAATACTGATTTTGAACAAAACCCGTCCTTTGAATCATGTTTTCATTACTTATTTAGGTTAGAATCATCGAATTAGGTTAGTCATTTGCGGCTACAGGAAAACTTACGCCTTGGTTTTCATAGCCAATTGAGGCGTAAATAAGTTGTTAAGCCTTGGATTTCTTCATCGTCCAAAGCGTATATTTTTTTCAAGAAAATTTACACCGTGGTAAATTTTCTCTGAAAAATTTACTCCTTGGTAACCAAGGCGTAAATTTTGTTTTATTTTGCTCACACAAAACCAAGCCGTAAATAGATCAACTGAGGCGTAAACTTCTATAACCAATTTTTTTGTAAACCAAAACTTACGCCTTGGTATACCGGGGCGTAAATTCTAAAACTAAGGCGTAACCTTGAATAATTGAGGCGTAACTAAAGTGCACGACTCAATTTCCCCCAAATCAACAAAGTTACGCCTTGGTTGGGAAAAATCTGAGGCATAAATTGTGTTTACGCCTCAATTTATGGGTCTAACCAAGGCATAAGCCAAGACCCAAATCACACAAATCACACAAATCTGCGTACTAACGAAGATTACAAGCAACAATATTACTAGCAAAGGTATACAAGAGTGTTGGAAGCTTGTTCCTCCTCATAATCTTCTCAATCCTTCTCTCTTAATTTGGAGATCTTGGAGTGATTTTTGGGTTTGAATTAACCACTCTTTTCCACTCAACAAAAAATGCAATGTAGAGTCTTCACCCTCATTTGGAACGTAAATATTGTTGTTGTAATCTATTGGAGTCTCCGGTAGCTCGAATGGGTCGTTTGAATCACTCATTTTGGTTGAGTGATTCAAAATCTAGGAATTTTGGAAGAAAAAAGTTTGTTTTTTTTCCTCTCCTTCTTCTTTCTTTCCAAATGATTTTCTAAACTCGAAAACAAAATGATTTTCATTCTCTAAAATTTTTATTAACTTAACTATATAGATTATGCTAATCATAATTATGCTAATCATGATTATGCTAATCATGATTAACTAATAAAACTAACACTAATCTTATATTAAAGGGTAAATGACTTAAATACCCTACCGAAATATAAGGGGTTTTGGGTTTTAGATTTGGATGACCCGATTTTGTTTTGGACTGAAGCCGCAAAAACGGCGCTTCAAAGAAAAGTCTCAAAATCATAGGACCGAGCAACTGATGGATTTTGGCGGACTTGGTACAACCCGTGTCCAGTCCGCCCAGATGGCGGATTTGGAAACTATACATGTGTCCAGTCCGTCACCCGACGGATTCGGGTTAAGCGGTGGGGAGGGTGAGCAGATTGGATGCGGATAATCCGCAGATTTTTTTTAAGTTTTAGAAAAAAAATAAATCATGGAACCAGAAGAAGCTGCAAATATCCCATCTTCAAAATGAAACTAAGATAATTGCAATGAAGAATGAATCTAATGATCTCTGCAGACCAAGTCCCAAAATTCAATCAATAACATTGCAACTCCAATTAATTAGGATAATTTCATTTTGCTAAGCGAAATTAGGCAGTGGTAGTGATGAAAAATCGATAGGGAAGTGTCCTAAAGAGGTGGGGTCACTGTTCAACAGATCCAAAATAGAGATAATTTTGGGTCACACTTGTGTTCACTGCCTGCTCAGTCCAAAAAGTTGATAAAAACAAGACTCTTGATGTTAGGGCATTGTCCGGTCAAACCCATTAGCATTGGTATGTCAAGCTGGTTGTCAGTTTTAGGTGTCAAAAGACAATTCTTGATTTAGCCTACTAGAGTTTAGATTTCGGAATTGGGATATAGACTAAGTAGTAGAGACCTTGAAGACGAAGACTGTGAAGATAAAGAAGACATCAATTATTCTTCATCGACAAAAGGTTAGTAGGAGTTATGTCTTTTATGGAAATTCTTCTATTCTACTTACTCTATCTTTTGAAATAGTCGGCTACTTTTGTAAAGATACTAATAGCGATGGAGATCCTGTTCTTGTCTACATGACCATGAGTTATGTTGGTATTTGTTCGCACGAATACTAAGTTTACAAGAATGCATGAGATAGATTCGATACCATTTGTCCATTGCAATGGTTTGCTTGCAAATCACTTGTTGGATATGGGTGAATCTAAAGGAGTAATCTTGAGCAAGAGTCCAGTGGATTATAGCTGAGGGCGTCTAACACGTCTAAGTACTGGCCCAACCCAGAAATTCCAGCGGATCCAAGTTAAACCCTAATCTGGAAAACGACGGTTCCCGAACCGTATGGTGAACAGTGACCTGGGAATTTTTCCTGAGTTCCAAATCGTCAATTTGTACGCGTACTAGTACGTGAACCTCAGATTTGATGCATTTGGTCGTGATTCAGATGGACGGTTTGCGAACCGCCCAAAGTGAATATTCTCTGGATTTTCACACGGGTTTAAACTCTGACTCCTTATCTCTTAGTTGGACTTGGTTATCACGAAAATATCTTCTGTGGTCCATCTAACGGTTCTCAATGTGTCAATAAGATAAAGATTATCTCTGGTATGTTGGATATCAATCTTGAAGTGTTTTTGAGCTAATAAAACACTTGGCAGATAAATGATAAAAGATTTTCGATTGAGATAAATCTAGGTTTCTTGGTTTGCAAGTAACGGTTTCCTAAACTTGTGGAACAAGTAACTAGTTGCTTTATTCCAAAGCAACCTATCTTGTTGAGTGTTATAAATAGAGGTGTCTAAGGACGAAAACCGCAAGCATCAAGCATACGTGAAGATCCTCTGTGGAATTGATCGTAAAACTCTTTTCACTTCGGTGAATGCTTGTTGTGGTATAGTCATCCTATATTAGGTAGCAGTTCCTCTTGGGATTTACCTAACGACTATAAAGACTTCTCTTGAGAGTTGGAAAGCACAGGTAGGAGATTGAGACCTTAGTGGTTGAAATCGGAGTAACCTGTAACTTTGGTAACCTGATTACGTTCTTGTCTATTCTACGGTCCTTCTCTTCTGATATAAGGCCATTCAAGAACTGATACGTTACACACAAGGTTTAAAGGAAGCAACACACGGCTGCACTCGGTGTTGTAAGACCTAGTTAGCTCCAGTTGTATAAGTTTCTTAAGTGATTCTTCGTGTACAACTGAGGTAGAGATAAGTTGGGCATAGTTTACTCGGTTTACTTGTCAGCTCCCGCTTGTAAGTAGATTTCCGTATGACATGGAGAAATCCGAAGGAAGTCACTTTGTGTATGTCAAACTGATAGAGGACAGTTCAAACCTACAGTTGATAATTGAGGTTGCAAAGCCGGAATTATTAACACAAGCCTTTAACAGCGGTTAAAGCAACTCCTAGGCCTGTAAAGGACGTCAGCTAGGGGAATCAAGTGCGTGACGATCTATGGGGGATATAGAGACGTAAGGAGTGCGACAGTAGCCAGTTCGCTTGGAGGGTTGGACTCGGTCTCTGCTACATCCCAGACCGAAGTCTTATAGTAGGCTAGTGTTTGTAGACAGTTTGTGCTGTGCGGTGTTCAATCTGGACGAGGTCCCGAGGTTTTTCTACATGTCGTAGTTTCCTCGTTAAAAAAATCTCCGGTGTCTTGTGTGCTTTACTTTCTACATCATATTCTCCGATTATATAATTAAAGCAAACATAAGAAGTACGTTATTATAAACCTGATCGTTGTCCTCAATCCATCCATTGGATTTACCAAGACCCTGTCTTGCGTTGGGCTTATCCTTGTGATCCAAACTCAGGTTAACAAAACTGGATATTGATTTTTGAGATCATCCAGATTTTACCATAAGTCTCACGAGCCCAAACGAAAAGTTGGTTGTATTTCGGTACCCCTGCTTTTTCACTTGCGACCATTGCATTTTAAGTTGGGTGTGCCTGTTCAGGCAGCACCGGAATATAAGAGAATTCGTGATAGTTGAATTGTACCTATATGCCCGATAATAAAGTTTGCTAATTGTTTTTAGACGATTGTAGTATAGATGAAATTCTCACAAAGGTTACTAGCTAATCTGCAGGTGTCGTGATATCGAGTTCAATAATCCCAAAGAGCAAGAGGTACAGATGGGGTAAGTTTGCAACCTTCTCAAAGTGTGAAGGTAATCTGAACTTTCCTACAATATCCCTGATATATAGGTATAATTCCTAGATTACCCTTAAAGTCGGGTACCCAACAGATTTGACAGATTTACCCGTGTCCAATTCGCCAAAATGGCGGATTTAAAACACAACCCGTGTCCAGTCCACCAAATGGCGGATTGGGTACCCGTAGGGCTGCACAACCAAACCGGAAAAACCGGAAAAACCGGGCCGAACCGAAAAAACCGGGCCGAAAAAACCGAACCGAACAAACCGGGGTTAAGGTATTGGTTTTTATTCTAGAACCGATGGTGTATCGGTTTAAGGTTATGGTTTCACCCCTCGGTTAACCGAAACCGACGGAAAAAAACCGAACAATGTGCACCGTTAGATCTACCTACCCCTAAGTAATTATAGGCGTTCATCTTACAATATATATTGACTATTAGAAAACCCTAGAAACATCAGCAGCATTCTTTTCCTTTCTCTTTTCACTCTCGACAGAGAAGAAGAGGCGAAAACACCACCACCACCATCTCTTTTCTCTGCATCTAAACATCAGTTACACCACCACCAATCTCTTCACTCGAATCTTGAACACCACCATCATCAACTCTTCAAATCAAATTTAGTATTACAAACCCTAACTTTTGATTCCTTTGGAAAAAAAAATTCTGGATACGTTCAATTAATTTAGGTTTTATGATTTGATCAAATTAGTTTAATTTGAGATATATTTGTTTTAATTTCTCTGTATACGTTCGATTTGAATTTGATTTGAAATAATTAGGGTTCTTGACAAATTTATGGGTTTTTCTGATTTCATGGATTTTAATTTGATGACAGGGATTTATGAGAAGAACAAGTTGAGGATTTGCTGCACAAGAGTGAAAAGGAGTCTAAACTAAGGGGTTTTAATAAGATTTCAGATTATTTAACTCTCAACACTTCATCTCATGGATTGGTTATTTACTGAAGGGTTTTTCATTATAGATTTTTGTTGTCTATAAATTGAGTAAGACTGTGTAAATGATGTTCTAAAGTAATTGTTGTTCATTTAGTTTATAGATTTTGATTCTTTTAGAGTAAAGTAACTGGTCTATTTTACTGAAGTCATATGTTTAATGTTTCAGCAGTTCATCTCATGAGATCCTATTATGTATTGTGTTTCTATGATTTACATGAATACTTATATGGATTTTCATTTGATATCAGTGATTTATGAGAAGAAGAAGCTGAGGAGCTGCTGCACAAGAGTGAAAGGAGTCTGTTATTGGTAATTTAACTCAACTTTCTTTTAGTTGTAAACTTACTTGTAATGAGATTTCTTTCATGTTATGTATTTAATCTTTGTTTTGCCTGCATATACTTATGCTTGTGAAAGAAATGTACCCAAGTCTATATGCATGAACCCAAGTCTATATGCCTTACTGCCAGTTAGATTATTAAGGTGTCTGGTTTTCATGAAGCTAAAGAGACATTTTTACCAGCCTTGATATTCATGGTGGTTTTTCATTGTAGATTTTGATGTTTCTATCTCTTCTTAGACTGTGTAGATGATGTTCTAAAGGATAGTCCATGATGTTTCCAGAACATGTATGTTTTGCTTATGCTTAATTACTTTGTTGTGTTTGTGTTTTATTAGTTTATCCCTTGGTTCACTAGTTGTTTAAGGATGTTGATTCGATGTTTTAAGTTCTAAAGTGTTGCAGACCTAGTTGTTTAGTAATCAGAGTTGTTATAGTAATCAATGTTGCTGTTGTCTTTGTATCTCTGTCTCTAGCAATGGCATCTCATGTATCTCGTGTATGGTTGCATATTGACAAGGTGGATTATGAACGTGCACGGTGTAAGCATTGTTCACATGTAGCAATGGCTAATCCAGAAAGACATGGGACATCTCAACTCAGAGATCATATGAGGAGATGCTGATTTATCCGATTGGCTAATGGAGAAGAGCAGCAATTGGGCTTGTTTTGGAATCAAAGGAATGGCTGATTTAGGGACAGTTAGATGTTTGTTTTTGTTTTGAGAGTGTTAAGAACTTAGTTGTGTTATTTACAAGTTTATGATGTAAATGAAGTTGGTTATTAAGAACTCGGTTCAGTTAGTTGGTTGACAGGGAAAACTGACAGTAAAAAAACCTGGAAAAATGATGAATTTTTGTCAGTTTTTTATAAGTTTTAATTACAGAAATGCCACTGTTTTTAATTACAAAAAATGCCAGTGACCATAACCGAGCCGAAAACCGAGCCGAACCGAAGGTGAACCGAAGAACCGAAGGTTAAGATTTTGGTTTTAGAAACCGATGAGCCTTCGGCTTAAGGTATAGGTTGAGTATAAAAACCGTACCGAACCGACCTTGTGCAGCCCTAGGTACCCGTCCGCCAAAGTGCGGATTGGATCGGATAAATCCAGCGGGTACCCAACCGTTGCTCAGCCCTACAAAATCAGAAAGGTCTTGCAACTTTGGACCAAGAGTTCTGGGCCCAAAAACAATCTCAAGCCCAGTTCGGATGTGTGAAAAATGGTGGCTGTGGTAGGAAGTAATGAGTGTGATAAATATTTACACGTAGAGATTGTCGGTAAATTTGATTGACATCCCGATTGGAATTCACTGCCGGTCTAGAATTCATCCGGAATTGTGCCAGTTCATTGCCGGCCTTGTTTTCATCGGGAATTGTGACCTGGCAAACTCCGTAGGAGGAGGAGGGACTCAAAGCTTGAGTAGGTTCTGTTGCTTCATAGTTCACCGGAAAGACAAATAACTACGAACGCACCAACAATGACGAATGATAAAGGTAAAAGGCCTACACCTTGGCAAAACAAAGCCAAAATAAGGGCCCCCATCTATCCCAGTCTTCTTTAATTGAGCAAAACTCAAAAGCAGCATCGACGTCGGTAACAGATTTCTCAAAACAAAAATCTCTTAAAATCACTATATTTTTCAAGAGAACTACGAAGAAAACTTGTGCAGCCTAGCCAGTAACCCATTTAATACTCGGGTCATCTCAAAATAAGGGCCCGACCTATCCTAGTCTTAAGAGCAGCATTGACATCCATAACAGATTTCTCTTAAAATCACAATATCATAGAAATAAAGAATCAAACGAACTTTAGATTTTCAAAAAGACACAAGAACCTTACAATTATGATTCAATGGAACCTGTAAGCAATTACATATACTATATTTTCTCCAGTCAAAGACAAGAAACCAGAAATGTAGTTAACCAAAGATAGTTCGCTAGGAGCTAAAACGCTCAAAACTTTTGGCGGCCTACGGCCGCCAATGCCGCCAGCTCCCCCCCAAATTGAAATTCCTGGCTCCGCCACTGCTCCTAAGCGCAGCTCTTGAGTTCATTGTATCACAAGCTTGGAGGTTCTGCCTGCATACTGCTTGTTTCTTTCGCTTAAGTTGTTTTAGCTCCATTGGATTAACCTGCAACATTAAACATTAGAACTCCAATGTCAACAAGACCATTTACATAAGAATTCAACTTTCATCGTGATGATAATGGAGGAGAAATAATGCGTGATATTATTCACAGTCTGATGACATCAATACACAAAGATATTGCTCTACGTATCTATCGTACATTCTCATGTTCCATGCATGATTTCTAACTCTAAAGATTACATAGCAATAAGTTTTAAACTTGTTATGATGTTTATACTGTGCAATCAGAAATGAGTAACTATTACATAACACCAAATTGTAATTGTATCTTGGATTGGATACAAGTAAACATGGAGGTTTGAGCAATCATACCACTAAGTCATTTTCATATTAAATCCTACCACATGCAATTTTCTCCCCCATTTCAATAGTGTAAAATAGTCAAGTAAGAATTCAAAGGGTCAAAACATAAACACATGCAGAAAAAAGAATACCCTACTCTATGACACAAATTACAATGTAGTTTCAAGATTGAAGGTTGCAATCTAAGCAAAAATTGACATCTAAGAATACACAAATGCTCCCTGAATTATGTCTGTGCGATCCACATTTCATTAGCTCGCCTAAGCTTAATCGGTTCTCCAATGAGCTCGGCCAACATTTGAATCTAACAGCTAATTTTGTTCTAGCATCTACTCATCTCAATTCATAGGTTTCTAATCTATACATTTATCAGTATACCCAATTTTATGAACTTGTTCAAACATGCCGTGAGTAAACAACATGGTGTAACTCACACCTGCTTATAATCAAACCCACACAATCACAGTACTCTTTTTTGTAACTTTAATAAGAAAGAATATGAAAAAAAACAGGCAAAAAACGAAAGAGGGTGACTAGGTACATAAAAACTTGCAAAAGTAGAAACAAGACACTAAAGAAATCTTAACACATACCAGCAAAGGTCGATTGAAAGTGGACAAGGGAGTTGAGATCCCACTTGACAAATATCCCTTTAGGCTCAGATATGAGAGCGAACATTTTCGACTCAACATCATAACTGTGGCACTCGGGGGTGTAATACCTGATAACCCCCCTCTCGTTTGGCTCATCAAATATGCGTACATTGGTGTGCCAAAATATGATCTTAAGAGTAGGATCTTTAACGATTGCAACACACTTATCGTTTTTGAAATCATTGAAGGTTTCTGGTAAATTATTATTCTGCAACAAATCAACATTATACTCTAGCCATTCATCATGTTGACTTTGTTTTCTCTGTTTTCTCTCTTTCTCCTTTAAAACCCATAGTTTTATCTTCCCGGTCATCGACACATAGTCAAAGAAACAAAGTGATCCTCCCATCTCCATTAGTTTAGATGCATCTGAAACTCCTTTCGGGTAATCTATCGGATAAAATTTTTCTTTACTAACATCAAGACTCAAAATTTTACCTTGATCACCACCCCCATATCTATGAGTCCACCAATTCAAACATCCATTAGCAAACACCACCTCATGAGCATACACTAAACGAGGATACGATGGAGCAACAATATATCTCCACGAATCATTTTTAGCATCTACCGTAACAATCTTGAAAATAAACCATTGCTTCCCTTGATAACAACAAACAACTTTATACTTTTCATTGACTGCATCATAAGCTAGGTGAAAATATCTTTTACCAGTGCTACCTCTAGCTTTAATAACTGGAAGCTGAATCGAATAACCAGTAATAGGATTAAAAACATGTTGAGTAAAACATTCTCCATCTTCTTGGCGAGAAAAAAGAACTAAACCATTGAGCGAATCTTGAATTCTTAGTCTACTGTTAAATAGACCAGTTTCAGGTCTAAAATGGTAAACCTTTTTTTCTTTCTTATCAATGTTATAGTAAACCATACCATTCGATTTGATAACGCCACATAAATAATCATATTCGTTATCATCGTCAGGATAACTCGGTGAAAGCTGGATAAACCCATGGTTACCAAATTGACGAGAATATAATTTGATAAATTCAGAATCATTGGAGATTAAACTAAGCCAGTATTTGCATACACATTTGAATCGCATTAAACTATCAACAGGTACTCTGGTTAGTACCTCACTTACGATAATATCATGAGGAAGATAAGGAGTATTACCGAATCCTTCCGGAATCATCAGTGTATCCTGTGTTTCTGGTTGAGTAACTATCTGCTTCTGCCTTTTACTTGCCATTGATTCCAATTGAGATTGATTAGTTTGGCAAGAATCTGTACCAAAATCTTTCAAACCCTAGAATTGCACTTCTACACACACTACTACATGAACAACAGAACAACGAAAGTGGGGTTCAGAATTTGTAGTTGCAAAGTATTAGGTCCAATAAACAATCTCAAGCCCAGTACAGAATTTTAGGTCCAATAAAAAATCTCAAGCCCAGTACTGATGTGTGGAAATGGTGGCGAGTGATCTAAATATTTACTTTCTATCAAAAAAAAAAAAAAATCTAAATATTTACTTACGAGTAGATATCATCGGTATCTGGTTTACATTCCGATTGCGAACCATGGTCAGTAGCAATAATATATACCGTCGGTCGGTCAGTAGGAATAAATACCGTCCATGAGGACGTTGACGCGGTCAGATTGGTGCATTCATAGTTAGTGCCAGTAACCAACTCGTAGTTAGTAGTCTTTTTAGTCGTGAAGCTCTATATTTCCAGACCTTCTCTCGTTTGCTTGATACTTATTTACTACAAGTGTAGCTTGTGGGCCTGTGGCATCTGACATCAAACTTTGAGTCCCTCCCGAAAGGAGTTAGCCCTGTTCCTACCAAGTAATGAATATAGTGCTCTACAAAAAAGTACAGGCAACAACCATCTCCTATCTCGCTGCCTTGCCCACTGGATGAAACAAATGACCTGCTGCTTGGAAAACCAAGCCAAATAAGTACTATTCCGAGTCAAATAAGTACCATTCCGAGCCAAACCCTGGAAGGCTTAATTCTTCTGCACACTCAGATTCATATGAGAATAGAATTCCAGACTTAGTAACTCGATCTGCTAATGCTGTCCTATTCTCTGCAAGTAAGTTTTTAATAAAGCGAGCTGATCCTGCTACATAACGTACATCTTCTAAAAACTACAAACCAGAAATGTAGTATACAAGAGTATTACAAACTTATTAGTTGATACACAGCTTATGTCATGAGTGACTTCACTACAATCTTCAGTGGGATCCGTGTCACCAATCATTGGGTGGATTCCTAGTCATTGCGCACTCATTAGGATATGTTGTTGGATATGTTGTTTAGGGTTTTGCTTTTCTTTTCTCTAGAATGTTCGGCTTCCTCTATTTAAGCCTGCCTTTGTAGTTGTCTTAAATCACCAATCATCTTGTAAGAATTATCAATCATTATCAATAATATCAGTTTATCAAAGATATCTTTCATGGTATCAGAAGCAGCCGCCTAATGATAGTGAGCTAGTTCTTTGATGTTCACTAGGTTTCTCCTTCTCGATCTGTGGGTTATCAATCAAATCAATATCATCTCATCAATATCAGTTCATTACAACATCAATCATTTATCATCAGTTCTTATATCATCAAATTATCCAGTATCTTTATTATCATTTATATGGCAACTACTACTTTCATATACAAGTTTCCAGATTCATTACCATTTACCAACATCTCAAACTTTGTGTCTTTAAACTTGATGATACAAACTACCTGGTTTGGAAAAATCAACTTGAATCTGTTCTCATCAGTACCGACTTCTATGGTTATCTAGATGGCACTATACCAAAACCTCCGGTAACAATAACAACTGAAGGAGTGACAAAATCAAATCCAGATCTGCCCTAGTGTTGTAAATGGGATCTTTTTGTGATGAGCTGCTTGAATGGAACTTTCTATGAATTTGTCTTCAAAGGTGTGTTGGGTCTTAACTCATATAGAGAGGTATGGGATTATCTAGCTACTCGTTTTTCAAATCAGTTTCTTGCTAGAAAGTCTATGCTTAGAGGTTAATTACAAAGTGTGAAAAAGGGAGCTTCTTCTATGTCTGAATATTTAGAAAGGTTGAAAGACATCTGTGATTCTCTAACTGTTATTTCAGAAACAGTTTATGATTCTGATCTTATTATGTATGTGCTAAATGGATTGGGTAGAGATTACAATACCTTAACAATCTCTATTCAAAATCGAGATACATCCCTTACTTTTCCAGATCTAAGAGCTCAGTTGATGCAACATGAACAATGGCTTTTAGATCAAGAGAGTGATGTTGCTCTTGATTCTGTTATGAACTCTGCATTTTTCACTAAAAAGACCCTTCAAAATACCTCTCAAATCAGTACTCCTTCACCCTCTTACTCAAAACTCACCATTACCTACCCAGATTACAGCACTATGACTTGTCAAATCTGTAAACAAGATGGCCATCAGCATATAAATGTCCATACAGGTATGCTCCAAATAAGCCTAGACCAAAATTTGTACCCAAACAAAATCCTCAACCAAATATGACTGTTGAAACTCATTCCAATGTCATGTCTCAGCCCACTCTATCAACTAATAATGTTCATTGGCTTCATAATTCCGCTGCCACCAGTCATATGACAAACTCAAGTGCTTCATTGTGCAATAGCAAACCATATACTGGAGAAAAAAAATATCTTGTTGGAGATGGTGTTCTTTTACCCATTAAATCAGTGGGAAACTAAACACTCACTGCAGGTACAAGCACATTGAACCTTAAAGATGTTCTCTATGTACCTGCAACGGAACTCATTTGTGTGGCTAAATTAACAAGGGATAATGCTTATTCTGTTGAACTATTTCCAAGGGGTTTTGAAATTAAGGATATCACCACCAAAGAGATACTAGCCACTGGCCCTGTAATCAATAATCTGTATCCTATAGTGTCTTCATCTAGTTCAATTACTCAATCTCATGTATCAATTCAAGCTGCTTCTTTTTTGTGGCATAAGAGGATGGGTCATCCAGCTCATAACATTCTTCAGAAGCTGTCAGCTGAGTCTCAGATTATTTTCATTGGTGTTTCATCTGATTCTTTGTGTGCACCATGTCAATTGGGCAAAAGCAAGCGCCTTCCATTCTCACACTCTGACAAACGTTCTACTTCTCCACTTGAGCAGATACACTGTGATATATGGGGGCCTGCACTAACACCTTCAATGTCAGGTTACAAATACTACATTCTATTTATAGGTGACTTCAGCAAATTTCATTGGATCTACCCAATGCAAACAAGAGATGAGAGTGTTGTGTGTTTCAAAACATTCAAGGCAATGGTGGAGAATTTACTTTCAACTACCATCAAATACTTCTAGTATGATAGTGCATATGAGCTAGTTAAAGGGCAACTGAAAAATTTTCTTGAGGAAAGTGGAATCATCATATGCTCTTCATGTCCAAGAACCCCTTTGCAAAATGGAGCTGCTGAAAGAAAGCATCGTCACATTGTAGAAATGGGAAATACTCTCTCATTTCAGGCCAATTTACCTAAGAAGTTCTGGTATGATTCATTCTCAACTGCAACATATTTAATAAATAGAGCTCCAACAAAATCTTTGAGCTTTAAAACTCCATATGAGGTGTTTTTCCATAAACAGCCAGATTACTCTATCTTGAGGGTATTTGGGTGTATTTGCTACCCTTTTCTTGGAGATATTAGAAGAGACAAGCTCAGTCCTAAGTCCACTCAGTGCACTTTCATTGGTTACAGCTCTATGCACAAGGGGTATAAGTGTTTTGATAACAATGCTAAAAAGGTATACATATCTAGGCATGTTGTCTTTGATGAAGGGAATTTCCTATTTGCAGCATCTTCTTCACAAGGCACAACACTAATGGTTGACACAGTGGTTACTCTTCCAATTTCATGTGCTCATTCAATTCAACCAGTTACTGATCAAGATAATCCTGAATCACCAATATCAACTACAAATAGTGCTCATCTTGAAGAGTTTATAGATGAATCAGATGCTTCACCTGCATTGCCCACTATTGATCAAACAAATGTACAACCTTCACCACCACATCAAATGTGCACAAGGATTCAAATGGGTATCACTAAACCTAAATATTTACCAGATTTTGTCACTCACTATACATCACTCACCCCCTTCATCAGGCCTTTACACCTATTGTCTCAATCTCATCTGAAACAAAAACTTATAAGAGTGCTTCAACTGATCCTAAATGGGTGGATGCTATGAGAACTGAATACAATGCTCTTATGATGAATAACACCTGGACTTTAGTTCCTAAAAACTCTTCTATGAATGTGTTGGGAAGCAAGTGGATTTACAAAGTAAAACTCAGGGCTGATGGTAATGTGGAAAGATTCAAAGCCAGACTGGTTGCTCAAGGGTCTTCTCAGCTTAATAGCATTGATTATAATGAAACCTTCAGCTCTGTTGTCAATCCAACCACCATTAGAGTTGTTTTAACCATTGTTATTACAAGGAAATGGGTCATTAGGCAATTGGATGTGCCCAATGCCTTTTTACATGGGGATTTGGCAGAAACTGTGTATATTCAACAACCAAACGGATTTGAATATGCTTCCCATCCAGACCATGTTTGCAGGCTAAATAAATCCCTTTATGGCCTTAAGCAAGCACCTCGTGCTTGGTTTGAAAAATTCAGTTCTTTTCTCATTCAACAAGGTTTCTAAATGACTGAATCTGATCACTCCTTGTTCACTTATTTCTCTAGTGGAGATGTAATGTTCTTGCTTCTATATGTGGATGATATTATACTTGTTGGTAGCTCTGAGTTGCTGGTTCAAAGTTTAATCAAGAAGCTTGGTACTACTTTTGCAATTAATGATCTTGGTACTCTTCACTGCTTCTTGGGTATGGAAGCTAAAGTGACAGATGAAATTATTCTTCTAACTCAAACCAAATATGCTCTGGAACTTCTCACCAAGGCAAACATGATAGACTGCAAACCATGCCTCACTCCGGTTACAACTACTCAAAGATTGTCTATTCATGATGGTGATACTCTTGCTGATCCTTCTGAGTATAGAAGTATTGTTGGATCTCTACAATACTTAACCTTAACTCGACCTGACATTACATTTGGTATTAACTATGCTTCTCAGTTTATGCATAGTCCTAGTTCCTCACACATGATGCTTGTTAAATGCATTTTGAGATACATCAAGGCTACTCTTGGCTCAGGCATCACTCTCAAAGCCGGTAACATCACTACTCTCACTGGCTATTCAGATTCAGATTGGGAAGGATGCCCTGACACTCGTCGATCTACCACTAGATTTTGTGTCTTTATGGGTAATTCTCTCATTTCCTGGACTTCGAAGAAGCAACCTACTGTTGCAAAATCATCCACAGAAGTTGAATACAAAGCCATGTCCATTCTTGCAGCTGAGATAATGTGGATTTTTGCTCTTCTTGAAGAACTTGATGCTTCTTGCTCATCAGCAACCACCTTATATTGTGATAACATTGGAGCTCGTGCGCTTGCCTCAAATCTAGTTTTCCATTCTCGTTCCAAGCATATCGAGATAGACTACCATTTCATCAGAGAACGTGTGCAAGAAGGTGTCATTCAGCTCGACTACATGCCTACTGACCTGATGCCTGCAGATATTCTCACCAAAGGACTCCCCTATCCTATACTTTTGCTGGCCTTCAAGCCAATTTGATGCACATTGCTAATACCCCATCAGATTGAGGGGGAGTATTAGTTAATACACTGCTTATGTCATGAGTGACTTCACTACAATCTTCAGTGGGATCAGTGTCACGAATCATTGGGTGGATTCCTAGTCATTGCGCACTCATTAGGATATGATGTTTAGGTTTTACTTTTCCTTTCTCTAGAATGTTCGGCTTCCTCTATTTAAGATTGCCTTTGTAGTTGTCTTAAATCATCAATCATCTTGTAAGAATTATCAAGCATTATCAATAATATCAGTTTATCAAAGATATCTTTCAAAACTATCTTGAGCTTCAGAATTTTTAGCAAGAAGATAAAAGTATAATATTGCCTAGTTTTGTTTACAGTCTTACTTACACATTCCTTAGCTAGTAGATCAGTCTTCTGAATATACTATCTTGTAGTATACTAGGAAGTCCAAAATTCTAACACACCCAACAGGAATGTGCAGTCATGTACCATATGCATACTTTCACAAGAGTGTAACAAGAAAAAGTTGCTTCACTACCAAGTTCCTTGCAGTAAGTCACAATATTAACCTCCTAATGCCCAGCTCTTCAGATCTTTGTATTACAATCCTGGAGCCTGGAGGTACCACCTGCATATTGCTTGTTTCTTTCACTTTAGATGCTCTATCTCCATTGAACTAACCTGCAATGTTAAACATTAGAACTCCAACGCCAACATTTCAATTTTCGTACTTTACAATACTAATTACAAAGAACTTACCTGTCACAGTGACGAGAACGGAGGAAGATATGATACGAGATATGATTCTGACAA
>JAJJMA010313893.1:0-13594 GCA_023529015.1 Papaver nudicaule
TTGACAATTGAGGTTGCAAAGCCGGAATTGTTGACACAAGCCTTTAATAGCGGTTAAAGCAACTCCTAGGCCTGTAACGGACGTCAGCTAAGGGAATCAAGTGTGTGACGATCTGTGGGGGATCTAGAGACGTAAGGAGTGCGACAGTATCCAGTTCGCTTGGAGGGTTGAATTGGTCTCTGCTACATCCCAGACCGAAGTCTTATAATAGGCTAGTGTTTGTAGTCAGTTTGTACTGTGTGGTGTTCAGTCTGGACGCGGTCCCGAGGTTTTTCTACAAGTTGTAGTTTCCTCGTTAAAAAATTCTCTGGTGTCTTGTGTGCTTTACTTTCCGCATTATATTCTCTGATTATATAATTAAAGCAAACACAAGAAGTACGTTATTAATAAACCTGATCGTTGTCCTCAATCCATCCCTTGGATTTACCAAGACCCTGTCTTGCGTTGGACTGATCCTTGTGATCCAAACTCAGGTTAACGAATCTGGATATTGATTTTTGAGATCGTCCAGATCTGACCATAAGTCTCACGAGCCCAAACGAAAAGTTGGTTGTATTTCGGTACCCCTGCTTTTTCAAATGCCATTGACTATAAAAGTCAATTGGAGCTAAGGGCTCTCGTCAAAAGGCTTGCCTATTTTATTGAGTGAACAACCTCCTTGTAGAGTAAGTCTGACCCACGCTATTAGTAAGTCCGGTCGCGTTGCTTATTGGTCTGTAAGTGTTTGGAGAATAAGACCCTACGGCGGGAGCCACTATGTAGCATCACAAGCGAGAAGCCACTGTGAAATTAGATTATTGGGTGACCCAAACACTTATAATAGGATCGCCGACGGGCACAAGTAACAATGCGGGTGGTGTGCTAGTCTGGTGCTTTGTGCAGTAGTTGGCGGTATAAGCAATGAACTTCACTCAATAATAGGTTAAGACAATAGCGATAACATAGAGATCAAAATGCTCTGCGCTGGCTAATCGTACAAAATAGAAAGTTTTTTCATTGCTTGAACTAACAAAGAAGTTAACATCAACATACAAAGCAGCTGACAATAAACAAAAAGCGAGGGAAATAAAGACAGCCAACAAGAAAGGGACGATTAACCAAGAAAATTTTAGTTTACTTGGGCAAAATACAAAGGTTACTTAGGGAAAATATTTAGACTTGATGGGTAGCAGAGGCATATTCCTGATGAATCGTCGCATTGCTATTCGCAGAAGGATCTACAGTCTCAACTGCTTCCTTTGTAGCACTCTGATCAACAGGCATAACCTGCTCTATGTCTCTAGCATCCTTGTCCGTTTCATGTTCTTCATTTTCTTCTTTTTCCTCTTCTTCATCTTCTTCTTCACCTTCATTCCCTCCATCATCAACCTCTTCTTCTTCTATCACCTCTTCTTCCTCTGGCAACTCGCATTCCTCCTCTGGAATGATCGCCTTCTCCAGCTGGGCCTTTTCGGTGAGTTGCTTGGGAGTTGGTAAAACATAGGCAGGAGGAGGTAAGTCGAGTTCGAATCCACGTTGGAGGTGTGAGTTCAAGTTGTTATGAGAATTGAGATTGTTGTTGTTTGAAAAAGAATTAAGAAAATTGTAAATTTGTGATTCAAATTATGATAAAGGCATTGATCAAAGATTCATTCTCCACAACCAAACATGAATAATATTAACCATACAAGTATAATCTTCAATAATTTTGATTGTTAACAACCCTAGACAAGTTACAAGTTCAACTAGTCTATTAGATTCCAAGGTCACTTCGTAGAATAAGTTCTCTACTCGTTTCTAGCCAATTAGGCCACTTTGAATAAGTTCTCAAAGTGTAACGTAATTAACCGATATGCTCTATGAATCGGGTTGATCCTAACCACATGCTCACAAGTTCGGCATGTTAACTTAGGGTTGTCTATTACACACTATTGTCCACAACATCCCATTGCAACAAATAATGTTTTGCTACTTATGTTGAGATTACTCTAACAATTACGAATTAAAGCTCTTTAAGCTAGCATTAGAGTTGCATACAAGATATTCAATTGGCCACTTGAACAACTAACATACATCTCATGGTCATAGCACGGTAAAAGACAATCAACAAAACAAAAATATTGAAAGATTAACTTGCATAAATTGATTAAAATCTCATGTCTTGGGAGTTTTGAAATCCTCCCCAATCAATAAAGAAAACTAGCTACTCATGTTCTTAAAGAAAACAAAATCTTTGAGTGAAAATAAGTTGTTAAAACTCAAAGAAAAATAAGAAAAAGCAAACTCAGTAATCCTTGGAGTTCCCTGTCCTCAGCGCCTCCAAACTGCTGCTCAAGAAGTTCTGTCTCTGCTGGTTCTGTGCCTTTCCCTGGTTGTGGAGAGATGTTGTTGCGCCTCTTTTCTGGTGGTAGAAAGATGTCTATTCTCTGTCTGCGCCTCTTCTTTTATATTCTCTATCTTGTTGCGACTTCCATCCACAGAAAACCTCAGTTTCCTAAACAATCTAAACTGCCCAAAATACACCTCTAATCTGCACTATTCATCACCAGAACTGACGGCCCAAAACTCCCCTTCATAGCTGTTTTCTAGGAAAGAAACTCTTTCCTTAACTGAAACCGACTAGTCCCCAAATCTCCTTTCTCTGTGCCCTCTAACTCACCGCTTAACCATTGCCCAGCTTAGCAAAGAAAACGTAGCCAATAACAACACAACAACAACCAACATTCGCTGCTCGGAAATCTCGAGCAAACCTGCCCAAATTCTCCTCTGCTGTCTGATCCAAATAAAAGTCCAACCCATGTTTTCTTAACCCGTCTCAGACCAGTACCACACCTTGCTAAATTGATTGGCAACACAACCATGGCAACACACAGATTTTCCAGAAATCTGGACTGAACCCATGCCAAACTATGCCAGAAATTTTGCCGAGAACTCCACAAGAACCTATGGCTTCAAACTTCACTGTAAACCTTTGTAAATAACCCCTGTAGCCTAGGTAACTGATGGCAAGAACTTGTTTCAGTGGACTTGCCTTTACTGACTTAAATCTGTGATGAACTGCTCATTCAGGCAATTTATCAAACATCTGGTGTGCGTAGTACAAACTGATATTGGATGAACACTGCTGGTATCTGATTTCTTCCTCAATTTTTCTCCTTCCCTGCAACAGTTTTATTTCACATACATTCATTCAAACAACCAGCTAAGAATTGGAGTACATTCAGTCAATTTCAATGGCTGCAACACCTTTCTCTTCCTCATTCTATAGACCACAACACACTGCCCATTCTTCATCTTCCTGTAATTCAATCTCATTCACACAAACCCATGTCACATTCCATTCAAACTCTCAGTTGTTTTCACTCCCCATCGATCACAGAACTCCTCTTCTTCTCCCCTGCAGTCCGTGAAAATCTCTCATAAGCCCTGACAAACTACCTTTGTAGACGGCGTGAACCCCTTGGACTCGAACTGACACAAACCCAATTTCTCAGTTCTTCCTTTTCTTCGAATCTGCCTGAACCTTGGCAAAACACCATAACCGGCAGCCAGCACTCGGTTTGCAGGTCAAAAATTT
Source organism: Papaver nudicaule (assembly GCA_023529015.1). NCBI lineage: Eukaryota > Viridiplantae > Streptophyta > Magnoliopsida > Ranunculales > Papaveraceae > Papaver > Papaver nudicaule. The sequence continues at coordinate 3,557 of JAJJMA010313893.1, forward strand.
GAATCTGTGACAAAGTCTGACCTGTGTAAGTGATAAGGGAGCTGGTGGTAGCCCTGAGCAGGAGAGTCCGTCTGCATTAGTAATTAGAGTTCAACTATACCGGCTGCTCTGAGTAAACAGTGACAGATGCTCCAGTAATTTCTTACAAGAATCAAATGGTTGCCCTTGTAACAGTTAAGGCTGCCTCCAGTAGTTCTGATTTTTGACATAATAACATTATTTCTCCTCTTTTCGAGCCATTGTACCTGCAAAATAGAAAACAACGTGAAATAACCAATGTATGAGGCATAAGCCAACTAAAGTGCATGAATAAGGTACTCTTGAGAAGGTGTTTTAAGGCACCTATCAAACATCTATGTCCTTACAAGGCCCACGATCTATCAGTAATGACAGCATCATGAACTTTCTTTTCATACACAACCACGGCGGAAGGTTGTAAACCACCGTCAAAATTGGCCATAAACTGCGATGTTTATTCGTGCCTGTGTTTACATCAACTCCGTCATCCGAAATGCCTAGCCGCAGATTCCTAGGATCCTTACCAAAATCAGGGTATCTATCGTCCATCGCTTTCCATGCCGGTGAGTCTGCCGGATGACGTAGAACACCCTCGTCCTTCTTTCTACCTGTGTCGTGCCATATGAGATATTTAGATATATTCTCTGATTTATACCACGCTTTCAGCCTGGGAATGATGGGGAAATACCACATTACTTTTGCTGGAATATTTTCATACACGTCGCATGTGTGTTCGTCCACTTTCCATCTAGATTCCCCACAAGTGGGACACTTGGTCTCGTTTTTGTACTCTTTCATGTACATAATGCAGTTATTGATACAAACATGTATCTTTTTGTACCCTGATCCCAACAATTTAATAAACTTCTTAGCCTCATATGTATTTTTTACCAATTCATTATCTGGAGGAAGCATTTTCCCCAGCAGATCTAGAAGTTCATTAAAAAACTTGTCTGATGCTCCGTGCTTGCTTTTCAAGTTGAACAACTCACACATCAATGACATCTTTGTATATGTGCATCCTTTGTATAGGGGTGTTCAGCTTCCTTCACTAGCTCTTCTATCTTCTCCCTTGGTAAATCACCCACTGTTTGGTCGACCATATTTTTAGTCTCTGCAGCATATGTTGGAGTCTCCATCTCAAAATTATAATCACGATCATTATCACTATCAGGCCCCCTTCTTGGTGACTCTTCTTCTTCTTCTTCTTCCCCATGCTCAGTCCATTTGGTATAATGTGGATTTATTCCGTGCTTGAATAGATGAAACTGTACCTTGCTCACCTTGTGGTGATAGACGTTAAAACATTTCTGACATGGACACCAGATTCTAATCGTTCGTTCTTGTTTCCTGAGCCGGTGTCTTCTGAATGGTCGATAGCAAACTCTATAAATGCATTTACTCCATCTCGATAAGGCTTTTCTCTTCTATCGGTGACCATCCAAGATTTATCCATTACTCTAGGATCCATTGTGAACACCAACAAATTATCGTCTAGGTAGAAACATACAGATCTTGTTGTTAACCACCTGTAGAAATGTTTATGTTGTTTTATTAAAATTCTTAATTATAGTCACAAAGGATCATGTATGTATACAAATAATAATCACAGACCACAGTCTGAAGAGAAAATACAAGAATCCCACATTATATGAATTATACCAACCGTCAACATATTACTTAATACACTTGGTCATTATCCGCTCATTTCATTCATTCAAGCGATTAAAAATTACATACATAACACACATAAAAATTGCATACATACCACACATAAAAGAAGCCCCCTAAAATTTACAATCGTTCATACAAAAACCCTAACTGACAACTGAAAGATAACCTACCAAAAAGAAAAAAAATCAGCTACTAGATTTCTTCCAAAAGAACGCAAAGAAAACTACCAATGCAAATCTAAAATCAAAGCAACAAAACAGAGAAAATCGAACAGAATAATAGAAGATTCTATGGAACTGGAAGACTTACACGTTCGAACAAAGCAAGATGCTTAACTTGGAGCAAAAGTGATTGGGAATTGGTTCTGCAGGAAGATATCACACAGTAAACACAAAGTTCTATTTTCTAGGGTTAGCCTTTTCTAGATAGATTATAGGAGTAAGATTTAGGGAGAGAGAAGAGACATGGAAATCGAAATGAGATTTTTGGAAAATTTGGGTTAGTTTTGGCGGTATAAATTGTAACGACATTGAATTGTAGTGTAAATGGAGATCCGTTAACAAGGGAAGTTATTTTATCTTATTTTTAACAAGTGATCTCGTGGAATAAAAACTGAATTTTTTTTCGAAGGCAATATATTTTATTTTTTTTGGAATAAAAACTGAATTACGGTCTCTGTTAAGCTCCTAATATTTCGTCTGTTTTTATTTTGATCAGCAAACATAGTTACATATACGAAAAATTACTTGTATGATTTATCAATTTGCAATTTGTGAGAAAAATTAGATAAAGATTAATAAGTAAATTCGTTATACGCATTCAATGTGGTGATGTACGCGTATATTAGTAATGCCAGAAACTGTATATTCGGTCGACTTAGAGTCGTATATGGAATATACATCCCCTAACATTTAGTTACCATTAAACAAATTAGGGTTTACCTTTGAGAAATATAAATAGTGACCGAAGAGGTTACAAATTGGGATAGATCAGACAAGTACAATGAGTTCAAACAAAAGAGATGTGAGACATTTTCTTGAGCCAGTGAAGAGAAGTGCCAAAAACCCTAAGCTAGATCATCTTAGGAAGATGAGCCAAACCTAGCATTTATTCCGCCAGACAAATTAACTACCACAATAACTATGGGCGGGGTGCAAAGCATCTCTGATGTCCCATTTGAAACGGAAATACATGTTGAAATCAATGGTGTTGAAATTCCCGCAGTTGTCATAATTGATGATGTAGAGAAGGGTACTCCTGCTTCTGTCCACGTCTCTGGTGATTCTTCTCCCCCCGAAGGTTTTGCTTCTTTGGATGACTTCGAATTGTGTATCAAAGTGGACATAGATGCTCTTCACAATTTATTTCCAGCTGTATACAATAAAAAAGATCATGATGATGTTGACGATGACTCGTGTCCAAGTGAAAGTTCTTCCTTCTGAAAGAAGGCAGGAAGATCCAAAAGGGATACTATTTATTCAATTCTGTTAGGATCTCGATCAAATGTTTCAAATTTACATTTATTTTCTTTTTAGTTTTTTTTTGTTAGGTCTCGATCAGGTTTTGAAGCAGTGTGTAATGGGCAATACTAATAAAATAAAGTGAATATCGTTTATATTAGGTGAATAAGCTTAAGAAGCATTTTTTTTTATAGGACATAAGTTGAATTTTACGTTATAACAATTGTATCGTTATTTGTTTTTCATCCAAATGAACGTCAAATAGAAACATTTACAACATCAATTACATTTCTAAATATTTATTTATCACTTAATAAACTTAGATATTATGTATTGTCATAAATTTAATCAAAATAACAAAAATATAATGGTAATAACTAGGTAGATTTCATTTTTATCGCTTGGGTTGTTTATAATCTGCATGAGGAAGCCCGCACGTTATTATCGCTTGCGGGAGCTGGAGTCTACAACGATTCATGTTAATGAACATCTCGTGGAATTGGTTCGTGGGGCGGGTCGATGCAGCTGTCTTTCTGACTGTGATGTTATCGTCCTTTTTCGACAAGTGCATCAACTTCGAGACCAAGTGAATATGCTTCAAGACACCCTACGAAGGGCACTGGAAACCGGTGATGATGATGTTGATGATGATAATGAATGAAGATTGGAGAGAAAAGGGGATTCTTATGTTAGGAGTATGTTTAAGAGTATTAATGATATATAGTTAAATGATTTTTTTTTTGTAATAACAAATTTGATGATTAGTTTTTTTTTTTTGGGATAAACTAGAAATTTTATTAGAACTTAAGCCACCATGAAGTTTTGATCTTTTGATAGAAGATCATACACAAAAGAAGGGATATTAACCGCAGAATCTAAAAAACAATTGGACTGCCTAACATACTTAGAGACACCATCGGCGACCTGATTATCGTCTCGACTAACAAAAGAAAATTGACAGAAAGCAAAAGTACTACTCATAAACTTGATATGCTTAATGATATATTGTTGTTCTCCCAATGCACTAGAGCTGAAGTACCCGTAATAGACTGAATTGCTAGTTTAACATCTGCTTCAATGTGAATTTTCCTGAAAACCTTAGCTCGAGCCCATCTTAAAGCAAAAATATAATGGTAATAACTAGGTAGATTTCATTTTTGTGTGAAATACACATGTAATGTAGTGCACTGTGCCGCGTGCTGTGCTGGGCTGTGCCGCGTGCTGTGCTGTGCTTTATCGCGTGTTGTGCTATGCCGCGTGCTTGTTTGTGCCGCGTGATGTGCTGTGCCGTGTTGTCGATTAGTCAAGCACGACACAACACACTAAGCTAGCGTGTTGTGCCTGTGTCGTGCTTTGTCGCGTGCCGTGCTGTGCTGTGCCCAAATTTTAGCGTGCTGTGCTGTGCCATTAACGTGATGGCATGGCACAATTTACACCTCTAGTGACATATTCAAAGTTTCAAAAGAAGTAACTGCAGCATTGGTATCGACCACACATATAAAGTCTCTTCTAATATAAAAAGAAAAACAACTTCTAAAACAACCAAATAAAGCTCGACATTCATGCATAATCTTCTTAGCTTAAGAAACAATTAACACCATGCCCATCGGTGGTAATACAGGGTGGTTAGTTTTAACACACCATGCCCATCAGTGGTAATAGGGCTCGTTATTTTGATGGCTAAAAATAAGAATTAAAAAAAAATCGCTGACATAAGTTAATGAGCCATCTCAACTTCCGCCGTAGTTAAAGAGAAATCCTTCCCCACTGGGAATATGAAGATAAAGTTTAGATATACATACTCGTATAATTTCTCAATTTGTTATGTTAGGAAAATTATTAAGTAAATTTGTTATACGCATCCAATGTGGTGATGCACGTGTATAGTACTAATATGGAAACTGATATATATGTTGGAATATATGGCGCATACATACATGTGAAGAAAATATTGGAAAATATGGCGCATACATCCAAAAGGGGATCATAAACAAACGAAAATCTGCATGGCGGGATGATTCCCGCCTGTTGTTTTTGCTGAATTTGATTGATCAAAGAGGAAATTCATTGAAAAATAAAACTAAACTTGACACACAAAAATAAATACTGGAATAAATAAATAGACAATGCATCTTTGCTGTGACGAAGACCAAACAAACTGGAACTCGTTTCCAGACCAAAACACCAAGTAACATCCCAATTTTGACAAATTCCATAGGGATTGTGCATAACTCACTTTTATTGAATTGCTTTGATCCACGACATTTTATTCTTCTTCACCTTCGACATCACCAGCATCCTCCTTATCCTCATCTTTTTCTTTTGTGTTACTTTCATTTTCTTCTTGGGAGCCTTCCCATAGTAATTGCCCAAAATAAGTACCCGTTCCAAGTGAAGACAGGTTCACCTGAACGACAGATACCTTAATAGTGGAAACATCTGAATCTTTAAGCATTTTAATTGTTTTGTGTTTTGAGTGATATAACACAATTCGTAAATATGTACTGAACTTTAAGCCTAACACAATCTCTCCATTCCTTAGAGATTTCAAGGGCATAAAACTCTCAACTGCCCCAAACTGCTATGTTGGTTTAATGGTGAAAAGTTTGGTCCATGGTTCCCCCGGTACTTTTTTTTTTAATTTCCACACAGTTAGAACCTTGGGGGTATCGTAAAAAAAACAAACTGATCCTCCTAAATAACCCAAAACCTTTTCATCATATGTATAGGATGGCGGCAGTGGAAAACTGTAAAATTCCTCGGTCTCAAAATCAAAACTAACAACAAAATAACCTTCATAGCTTGCATCCACAAAGGCTAACCAATGAGCATCTCCGCCGACCGGACGTCGAACCGTATCAGACATACCATGAGAAATAAAACCATCTATATCCTAACATTATCATTTCTTCTCCATGAATTAGTTTTCAGAGTATATACCTGAACCTCACACCACCCTTCCTTCAAAGACTCAGTTAAATATACCACTTTAAAGTCCTTAATCCCCGCAGAATAACCCAAGGCATATTCATCATACTCCTTATCCACATCCTTTGTTCCAGGTAGTGGTTTCGGTAATATCTTATATTCGTTTGTAGTTGGATTCCAAATCATGAGAAAACAATCGTTCAACTCACGGACAAGCCTTAATAAAACCAAGCCATAGCAACATCCAAAAACCCTGATACGGCTTTCAAGAGACTCTAGGTATTGAATATAACTATATCCCTCCCACGAAGACGACGATGATCAACCCTAATAATCTCTATTTCGTTTCCACCATTCAACATGAGATTGAATTTTCCCATTTCATTAGGTAACCTAAGTTGGTCCCTTAAAAATTTGGTGCTTTTTAGTTCACTGTGCCATGAATGGTTTACACACCTGAATCGTGCGATTGACTTGAATGGAAGCCGAACAAGAATGTCTAATTGGATGTTCCATGGTAAGTACACCATTAATTCCCCTGCGGGAATGGAAGGGTTAGGTTGGGTTATACCTTCAAATTGAATAGAAGAACATAGATAGCTAGGGTTTTGCATCCTGTCGCCGTCCCCTGTTAAATGCTTTACTTATACTGAATGGTGGAAATTGCCAATTGTTACACGAATTTTCTTTAATTCATTTTACCCTAGATTTATTAGGAAAACAGATCAGCTCTATATATTCGCTAAATCCCTTCTCTTACTCTAGATTTACCCTAGATTTATAAGGAAAGTATTTTATGTAAATATGGATAGTACGGAGATCCAATATATTTCTTTAATATCGAAAAAATAAAATATTCAAGATATAATTTTTGTTACCAAAAATCAGTAGCGTCAACGGACAAAGCTATACCATGTACTACCTTACATAAATGAATCACTATCTTCACAATACGCCCAAAATTATAATGAGTTGCACATCTCTTGCAACCAGGATGGTCTTGATGGCTACATATATAACCAGCTACTACTACTACTAATTAGGCTAGGTATAGGGTGGTAATTATGTTGGCAAGGGATACTCACAATGAAAGTCTTAAGATAGATAATTATGTATGTTGTCAAGGGTACTTGAAATGAATTTATTTTGGATGCAATTGGCCTTTTTTTGGCATTTTTGACTATATATAAATTTCATAAAAATAATGGAATGATGTATATATATTTTCTCACAAAATCTTCTACTCTAAAAGCATCTAATTGGGAATTAGACAGAAGTATCTAATTATTTTTGGCATGCCATTTTTTAAATACAAATATCTTTTGGCATGATATATATTTTATCTTCGAAAATGCCTATAGTGGCTCAGTACATCCCTTGTGGTTCAGACCATCTGAAGCGGTTACTAAATTCGAACGATGGCATGTAGGGCGGTTAATTGGTGATAACCCTAATTTCTGCATAAAAGGGAAAAAAACACCTACACAGCTTCATCATTTTTCCCAAGATAAACCGAAGAAAAAAAATCTAAGAAAATAGAGTGATACCTAAAACCCTAGAGAAAAATGGCAAAAGGAGAAGTTAGCAAGAAGAAAACAAAACTAAGTTATGATAATATTCGTTTTTTATCACAAAAATTGTCGACAGAAGAACTTGAATCTTTGGTAGGGTTCTTCCTGAGAGAGATTGAAGCGAGAAAAAGGCAAGAGAATAGACCTGGGTATGAATTGTGGAAGGCCGCCATACAAAAATCAAAGGAAGAAGAGGATAAATTATACAAGAAGTTTCTTCGGAAAAAGGCTGGTGGGACTTTTTGGCTGAATCTACGCAAGCCAAAACAGATACACTCAAACTGGAATGGAGAGGAAGACTATAAGGAAATGGAAAATTCGGAGGACTCTGATAATGATGATCTGGAGGATAATGATGATTTGGAGGATGACAGCGACAAAGGTAGAGATTATGGTTACTTAACTGATACTAGTAATGAAATGTAATGGTTTGTGGAATCCTTACAATAAGATTTTTAATTATTGAAATTCCTGGCCCGAGATTGGTTTAATTTGAAGAAGGAGTAATCTCAGTATATCTCAAACTCATGGGACATGTTAATGGGCAACGCCATAATAAATAGTTTTTGCTACAAATGAATAAGTAATGTTTTGACAGAAATTAAGCATATGAAACATTGAAATGTATGGAAACATTAAGAATGCTTGAATCGTGGTAACAGTGTTGACTCAATACAAGTAAAAGTTGATTAATACGAGTGAAGCGGTTATAAGCAAGAAAAACAATCATATATATTGAAAGGAATGAGCACCTCCAAGAACATATAATTTTTCTACTTATTCATCATTCACCTAAACAAAATAGCAAAGGAAAACGAAAACAAGGATGGCTGGTTTTCAACCAAACAAAATATATCTAGAAACATAATCAAAACATAAAAAAAAAAATTGTCTATTCAATTATCCATAAACTTCTTTTGATGGTGGGCTCTGGTGGAACTTCGGGTGTAGTTCCACTACTTATCTCTTCTATAGGTATTGGCTGCTCGGGTATTACCGGTATTCCAGGCACAACATCATCAGAAGGCTTATTCTCATTCACAGGAATGGGAGCATCGGCAACAATCTCAACACCAGCAACAACGTTATGGTCAATCACGTGGGCATTCTCAGGAACATCAGGAACATCAATATGAACTTCAGCAGGAATAATTGTTTTTACAGGAACCATATCTTCATCACCACCAATATCAACAGCTTTAGGGATAGACCCATTGCCAACATCAGTATGAACTTCAGCACTAATCGGTATACCAGGAACCGGAACAACACTATTGATGGTAATGGTGATCCTTAACCTTTTTGGTTCTAGCCTTACAAGCCTTGGCCTTCTTGGGATGTCTGATCTCATTTTTGTGACTCTCGATTTCTTGGGTGTATGGTGGTGTGATATTTTCTACGTCTTGAATCACTATTTATTTATTAATGGAAACCCTAATTTTCTTAAGTTCACATCATTTACCTAATTTTCTGGTATTTCACATCTTCAAATCAACCAAATACGCCAAATTCCATATCTCTAAATATATGCTCATACACGCGGACAGACCATTTTTATTTGACTCGTAATTTTTATTTTTATTAAAAGCGGCTGCAAGGAGAATACGAGATAGAATGAGAATATATATAGGGCTAAGAGTATATATCGATACACATAATCTACAAACATAACAAACTTAACAAATCATATCTAACATCCCTTGACTCATCTATTTTAAGGATCTTCATCATATCTAAAACCGGCAATAAAGATAATGAGAGATATGGACTGAGTGTATAATCTTTATAGAAAATTCCTAACATAACAAACTTAACAAATCATATCTAAAATCCCTTGACTCCCCTATTTCTTAAGGATCTTCATCATATCTAAAAGCGACAATAGAATAATCCGAGATATGGAATGAGCTGATAACCTTTATCTAATTTACTTTTTATGCTCGTGCGAGATACACGTTTGCTAGTTCAAGTTTTCCTATTTAAGGTCATATGTTGTTTTATACTAATCACTTTTTTTTTAATCGAGAATATTAATCACTTTTTCAAAGAAAATGAACTGCATATCTTATTGTTTCCAGTATTTTGCAATTAGTTCTAAAGATGTCTGTTAGGGCATTGTCTGGTTAAACCCACTAGCGTTGGTATGTCAAGCTAGTTGTCAGTTTTAGGTGTCAAAATTCAATTCTTGATTTAGCCTACTAGAGTTTAGATTTCGGAAATGGGATATAGACAGAGTAGTAGAGACCTTGAAGACGAAGACTGTGAAGACAAAGAAGACATCAATTATTCTTCATCGACAAAAGGTTAGTAGGAGTTATGACTTTATGGATATTCTTCTATTTCTACTTTCTCTATTCTTTCGAAATATAGTCGACTACTTTAGTAGT
>JAJJMA010313895.1:0-22942 GCA_023529015.1 Papaver nudicaule
ACTGTCCTCTATCAGTTTGACATACACAAAGGGACTTCCTTCGGATTTCTCCAGGTCAGACGGAAATCTACTTACAAGCGGGGGCTGACAAGTAAACCGAGTAAACTATGCACAACTTGTCTCTACCACAGTTGTAAAAAGAATCACTTAAGAAACTTATACAACTGGAGCTAACTAAGTCTTACAACACCAAGTGCAGCCGTGCGTTGCTTCCTTTCAACCCTGTGTGTAACGTATCAGTTCTTGAATGGCATTATATTAGAAGAGAATGACCGTAGAATAGACAAGAACGTGATCAGGTTACCAAGGTTACAGGTTAATCCGATTTCAACCACTAAGGTCTCAATCTCCTACCTGTGCTTCCCAACTCTCAAGAGAAGTCTTTATAGTCGTTAGGTAAATCACACAGAGGAACTGCAACTTAATAGAGGATGACTATACCACAAAAAGCTTTCACCTAAGTGAAAAGAGTTTACGATCAATTCCACAGGGAAACTTCACGTATGCTTGATGTTTGTGGTTTTTCGTCCTGAAACCCTCTATTTATAACACTCAATAAGATACGTTGCTTAGGAATACAGAAACTAGTTACTTGTCCCACAAGTTTGGTAAATCCTAACTTGCAAACCAAGTAAACACATATTTATCTCAATTGGAATTCATTAAACATTTATCTACCATGTGGTTTATTAGCTCTTAACCACTTCAAGATAGAAATCCAACAGATCAGAGATAATCTTTATCTTATTGACTCATTGAGAATCGTTAGATGGACCACAGAAGATATTTTCGTGATAACCAAGTCCAACTAAGAGATAAAGGAGTCAGAGTTTAACCCGTGTGAAATTCCAGAGAATATTCACCTTGGACGGTTCGTGAACTGTCCTTCTGAATTACGACCATATACATCGAATCTGTGGTTCACGTACATGTACGTGTACAAATTGATGTTTTGGAACTCAGGAGAAATTTCCGGAGTCACTGTTCACGAACCGGTTCGTGAACCGTCGTTACTCAGAATTAGGGTTTAACTAGATCCGCCGGAAGTTCTGGGCTGGGCCAGTACTTAGACGTGTTATACGCCCTCATCTATAATCCACTAGACTCTTGCTCAAGAGTACTCCTTAGATTCACCCATATTCTAAAAGTGATTTGCAAGCAAACCATTGCTATGGAAAGATGGTATCGAATTTATCCCATGCATTCTTGTAACCTTAGTATTCGTGGAACAAATACCAACATAACACATGGTTATGTAGATAAGAACACGATCTCAATCGCTATTAGCACTTCTACTAAAGTAGCCGACTATTTCGAAAGATATAATAAGTAGATTAAAAGAATTTATGTAACAGTCATAACTCCTACTAACCTTTTGTCGATGAAGAATAATTGATGTCTTCTTTGTCTTCACAGTCTTCATCTTCAAGGTCTCTACTACGTTGTCTATATCCCAATTCCGAAATCTAAACTCTAGTAGGCTAAATCAAGATTGTGTTTTTACACCTAAAACTGACAACTAGCTTGACATACCAACGCTAGTGGGTTTGACCGGACAATTCCCTAACAATCTCCCTCTTTGTCAATTTTAGTGACAAAACCAATTTACATGTAGATTCAAAAGATATACAATTAAGTACTAACTTGATGTATCTTAATTTCTCGAATTCTTCAACTTCTCCCTTGAGTCTTGATGTGTTCGTTTAACTCTTGTTGATGAATTCGTAGACATCACCTACAACATATTCAGCTCAAACAACCACAAAGGTACGCTCAAGCTTACATGGGTTAATATGCAAACTTTAAAGTTTGTGTATCAAAACTTTTAAAGTGATTTTACTCATACCTGATACGAAGCTCCTTCTTAACTTAATTACTCCCCCTTACTTGATACTTTAAAAAAAGTATAGCAAGTAAGCACATGATGTTCTTCCCTTATGGTTATGAGCCACAAGAATAAGAACCATATGTATTCTCCCCCTATTTGTCCCAAAAATATGACAAAGTAGTTTGAGACTAGGGTTTCAAACCTATGGATATGTCAAGTTAAGTACTCGCATATCAGTTTGAGATGACATGACTAGGAAATCAGAACGAAGATTTCTAAGTCGATTCATCTTTGGAGAAATATAGACACACTTTTCTCCTAATATTCCACATTCACGCTCCCCAAAAAGATTTGTTATTAAGCGCAAACTCAGTTAAGAACTCTCCCCCATGTGGTGTTATTCAATAAAGAACAACATACAAAGCCTAACTTGGACAAACAATTTAATGTATCCAGTTTTCCTTTGTTTACAGTCTCTTTTCCTTAGCCACATTTTTTGGAAAAGAGTATATGATTCCGAGTTTGTGAAAACCCTAAAAATCATACAATCAAAAGTTTCTTGATTGTGAGAAAAAACTTAACCTTTGTAATAGACATAACTTTGCATCACTACCGAGGTAATGGAAAAAGCTATGGATTGCAATAAGATTGAGGTAGACAAATCAAGTATTGCAAACATCATTAATAATCATCTAAAACGAAATTTTATTAATGAAATAAAGTAGTACACGCTGAAAAACTCTAAAAAGCATGAAAAGGCAAACTACTTTTAGATATGAAGACACGATAACAAAGTTGTATGACCTCAACTTTTGTCTCCACAATCTCGAGATATGACTTCATCAAAGAAATCATCTATGATGCGTGCAGTATTCCTAGTATCCTCTTCAGAAAGACCAGTTAAAGCACATAACAATGATGTATAATGAGCACAGCTATTTCTGAAGCTTTGGGCTTTGTCTTCATGGAAACTAGCTTTCTTCCTTTCGTAATCGATTTTATACAGAAAGTACTTTCTCATATGAGTGTATTCATCAATTGTTTCTCTCGAGTTAATAGCATGAGTCTCTGGATCAGGAAACTTACGGATGTAGTCCAAAGTTTCTGCAGGAGTCCTCTTTCTCTTGCGTGTAATCCCTTCACAGAGCTCAACTTTCACAACTCCACTTTTACAACTCCTCGTAACACTTCTTACATAAGCCATCTCTGATTATGCTTTACTGGATTGTATGAACGAGATATATATCTCTTTCAAGAGGAGTGAGTTTTTGTTTATCTGAAAGACTTACGGGAATCTTCCAGATTTTTGCGACGCGAACGGTTCATGAACCGGTTCACAAACTAAAACCCCTGAACTCTGACGGACAGAGTTTATACAGTCTGAAACACAAATTTCCATGGGGTGGGACTCTTTGGGAAATATGTTTATAGTATTTCAAGTAATGACTTGAACAACCACAATACCAGGAACGAATTCCTGATATCAACAGCATGCCTCACACATACAAGTCTTAGTGTGAGGATGCATCCCCTAACTGAGGTTAAGCATTTGGAGTGTGAGTACTAGACTCACACGGGGTGTTGATTGTAGAGTGGTTGCTAGAGACTGATTCGGGTTGAGAGTTTTTCTTACCCTTTTCATTTCCTCTTGATTTTTCCACGTTTTTCAATGCTCCCTTGAATTGCTTCAGGGCTTTTTTCATTTTACCCATGTCGGCTTGGAGCTTGTTTAGAGATCTTTTATTTCCCTTAAGCAGACGACACCTTCCTTAGACCTGTCCAGATTTTCCATAGTACTGGCAACTCTTGGAAGGTTTTTCATCCTGAGTTTTAGCTTTCTCAGGTACACCCTTGTTTTTTCCATTAAATGGTGGACTGGATTCATCCATAATGAAAGTATTGTTCTTGGTGTATGTATTACTATTGAACCCCAACCCATTGGTATTTTCAAAGGCCTTTTGACCAAATAACATTGTTGTTACTTTATCTGATCTACCAGATAGTCTTTGGACATCATCTTTAGGGCATCAATTTATTTATCTTTTAGTGATAAAGTTGAGGAGAGATCATCACTTAATTTCTCAAGTTCTTGATCTTTGAGGAGAAGGGTTTTCTCTACATTTTCAAGATCAGGTTTTAACTTATTGTTTTCTTGAACAAGGTCCTCGCTCTTACTGATCAACTGATGAATTAAAATGTTTTTTAAATCATCGTGTTTTGATCGTTCATCTGAAGTATCTGCCATTAAAGCAGTTTCTTCGTGATCTAGTTCGAATTCATGCTGGTCAGGCATATCATCAAATCGAGTTGATAGAGCATTATCCCTTTTATGGTATTCCTTACTAGGGCATATGTCTTTCATATGTCCAAAGCCTCGACACTTGAAACATTGCACATCAGCAAGATCATCCTCATCCCGATCAGGATTAGGTTTCAATGCCGATAAGGATCCTCTACTCCTGAATCCCTTGACTCTTGTGGATCTTAGAAGATCCTTTAGTTGCTGTGTAGTTAAGGACAATTCAGTTTCTGTTAAGACAAGGGTACCGAGTACACCACCAATCTTTTATTTTAGTCCACCTATAAGTCAAACCTTGACCGGTTCCTGTAATCAAGAACTCAAGAACAAGATCTCTTTCAGATCTGATTGATTCACACAAGGGAGTCAATACAAGAATCCGAAAGACTATGTCAACCAACCAAGTACGACACTTTAATTATATAAGATGACTCAAATATAATGCAGAAGTAAAGTAAAGTACACAGGATTTTATTAACGAGGAAAATACAAACTCGTAGAAAAACCCCGGGACCTAGTCCAGTTTTGAATACTCTTAAGAATTAAGCCGCCAACACACCTACTCTCAGACTTCGGACTAGCTGGTGCAGACAGTATGACCATAATACGACTATTAGTCACCAAGATTTCCCCTCAGTATTCCTACGCCTCCAACCACATCAAGGTGGTCAGGCACATGTACTCCCCTACGTAAACATACGCCCGTTAATGTCTTACGCAAGAGTTGCCTCACAGCCCGTCGCGGGGACTATCGCTACCTGACCTCCAATCGGACGATTACAACCTTATGAACAACAACCAAATAGCGGCAGGTCAAATCGCTAGATGATATCCTTGGTAACTAACAGATATTTCACCGAAGTCTTTTCACACCAAGAGCGAGGTTATTAAATTAACTTAGGCAATAAACACCTCGAGATATCGATCAAGGTTTCAAAATCTAAACTCCTGAAAGAGCAACCTTGTCGTCCCAGTTGGAATCAAGCAGACAGTTGTAGCAAGTACGATATGATATGACCGTGAAGAACGATGTACCTGCAAAGAACAAATCCAATAACATCGATCTTGATTCCACTCAATATCTATAATTTAGGCACAGAAACCAAAAGCGGCTTGCTGACAAATCCAGGTTAATAGATAAAGAGTATATTCAATCACAACGATCTTGAGTGGCCTTATATCAGAAGAGAAGGACCTTAGAATAAACAAGATCGTTAGGTTTGATAGACGTGATAGAACAGAACACAAGTACAATACAAAGAAGACTAGTAAACATAAACTAGTTTCCCGTAAGAGGTACTTCTAGGCTTCTCGATCCCAAGAGAAGACTTTTACGCAATTCTAGACCGAGAGCAAAAGCTCAAAGGTAACTGAAAAGAAAAGCGACAAACATAAGCTTACAATTCCGAAGAAGAGCTTGGCTAGAGGGATAAAGCTTTCAGGAGAGATACCACTCCTATTTATATTACTAAGGCTTTAGCTTTGAAATGAGGCAAAGTTAATTTCGGAAATTCCACAAAGCTACATAATAGTTCCGAAATTCCCCATTTAGTCTCATAGCTTTTAATGAGAACTAATACTCTAGCATTTTACATTTAAGAAAAATATATTCCGTAAAGAAAATATATTTCCGAAACATGTTTATCCAAGAGTAATCAAAGCAAATAATATCTTAAGGTATATTTGGATATTTCTTTTTAATTCCAAATATGGTGCTTACCAAATATGATCCCTGGGAAAGATCTCAATTCGAAAACGTGTCCTTAGTTCGAAAATCTCTTTAGATATTATTACTTCCAAATGTCGTCACCAGCTTTAATAATGTCGACATTACTTCCTTGGTATTGCTGGTAAAACCAAACAAACCTAGGTGGAAGTGGGATCTGGTCCAACGTGGTTCAACGTTCCGCATAAAAGTATCATAACAAACGTGGACAAAGCCTTGTGTGTTAAGCTTAAGTGAACACATAGGTTCAGACATTCCGAATCACGCAAATAGATATACCATTGGAAGTACGGTGCGAGATTCCACGATTAACTAGCAAAATGTTAAATCTCCTGGATTCTTGATTCCAATATAGATGTCACATTAATGATATCCAAGAATTCAAATCAAAACATCAAATGAATAATCAAATGAATATTTGATTGAGTAATAAATCATACGAAGATTTAATCACCTACAATATTGATCCAAAATCATGTGCCTACAACTAGAGCGACTAACCATATTTCAGATGATGACTCAATCCCACTTAGTTGTACATTAAAGATGAACGAATTCAAACTTCAAACCGAGAATATCAAACTCATTAATTTGTTGAAGCACAAATCAAAAAGATAGAATTTGAACTTCGAAGATACGCATTCTGAGTCAACCATATTAAGGTTTCGAAACGTACATCTGTTTTGGCAGAAACCAAATTAAGGTTTCGGAACCTAAAGTTCATTATATGACCAGAACCATATTAAGGTTCCCAAATCAAGTTTCCACATAGCGAAACCTAAAGCTTGGTTTCGAAATCTAGATTCTGTTTAACAAAACCTTGGTTAAGGTTTCGAAACAAGAAACACATATTAAATTCTTCACAAATGTTTGGTGTCGAACTTGAGAGTCCATGTGGTCGAGTACCGTTTCAGCATCACACCTTTTTAGCCTCGACGCACAGGAATATATTTTCCGGTTCACATAAACCTTTAGGAAACCCAGGGTCTTTTCGACCTTTTAGATCTCACATGGTCAAGACACATTGGCCTTGATTCTCAAGTCACTGTCATCCACACAAACATAGTTACGAATCTGTTATACCTCATTGGTCACAATATTTAAGTTTCGGACCAATAGCTTATGAATGCGAAAACCAGATTATGGTTTTGAAATCAACGTTAGTTTTACCAAAACCTACATTGAGGTTTCGAACATTGAAAATTCATAAGTTGAGATACACAAATATGGTTTCGGAATCCAGAAGTGAGATATGGCATACAAGATGTTCATATATAGAATCAAATAACTTCAGAGTTCAGAGCCAAACCATGACGTCGTATTCGAATCTCAGAATAACAGTATTTCGAGTCTACATAACATAAGTGTGAGTCACAATCTCTCTTACATTGGCTCATATAAATATATGTAATCAATCCAACAGAGCCAGACTAGGTAAGAAGAGACACAATACTGTGATGGATCAAATCTCGTAGTACTACCGAGATAACATCACATTGTTATATCTAACTCGAAAAGGTTTTAGGAAAAACCTTTATATTAACTTAGAGACGGAGAAGAAAAGAAAGCTCTAAGCAATATTGGAACGTCATAACTACAACACTAATACCACAAGTGGAAAAGCGGAGTTATCATAAGACACACTGATCACAAGTGATCAAGTCATAACGTAAAGCTCAAGCTGAGAGTTATGTTTATGTATTTTGTAGCACAAGTGTAAAAGATAATGGAATCGCGTTATTTAGATTCACTAACCTGTTGAATGATGAAGCCGGATGTCTTCGTTTGATCTTCAGTCTTTCTTCAACTCTTCAACCAGTGATTCTAAATCCTACCAAAATCTTCCACAACCTAAAGCTAACTCTCACATGACTTCACCTAATTGTGTGTTGTTTCGCGGTCGAGTTTTGATCACTAAATTTGACAACTAAGCTTGACATACCAACACTTAGTGAGGTTGACCAAGTCATGCTCTAACAGTTTCCACTTTTCATTGTCAAGGTCTTCACACTCATCAGCCCATGACAACTTTTGTGGAGAGGAGGTGCGCGGAGTGCTTACAGTTTCAAAAGCGATAGATTTTTTTCATCTTTTCGCTCATGATCGAAGATCTTTAGCTTAGCAACAAGGTCACTTCTTGTTATAGTTAAGCCGTGCACTTCCTGGATGGCATGGTTCTTTGAGTTGTACCTTGAGGGTAAAGACCTCTGAATTTTTCACACAATGTCCCTTTCCGGAATAGCTTTTCCTAAGGTGTGACGGGCATTCACTATCTCAGAAAATTTGTGGTTAAATTCTTCAAAGATATCATCCTCAAGCATTCGAAGGTTCTCTCAGTTAGACATGAGGTTCTGAAGTCTAGCTTCTTTCTCTGCTGAATTCCCTTCGAACACGGTCCTTAGTCTATCCCCAAGCCTCCTGAGAGGTTTCACATGTGGCCACGTGATGGAAAAGATCAGGTGTTACTGCATGAATGATAGCGTTTAGCCCATCATAGTTTTGTTTGGCATCTTGACTTTCCACGTCAGTATAAGCGTCAATGTCTTTGGGGACAGACTCACCTTCTACCAGAATAGTTGGAGGTGTGTATCTCTTTTTGACATAGACCCAGGTTTTGAAATCCCGAGCTTGCAAAAACGATCTCATAGCAGTTTTCCACCATAGGTAATTTGTGCCAGCAAACTTTGGTGGTACATTACAAGCTCTTATGTTTTGTTCAATAACTCACAAGCCACGATAAACACAGACACTTATGTCTTTTATGTGTTCACCGGCTCTGATACCAATTGAAAAAGCAAGGGTACCGAAATACTACCAACTTACGTTTGGGCTCGTGAGTCTTATGGTCAGATCTGGACGATCTCAAAAATCAATATCCAGATCTGTTTAACCTGAGTTTGGATAAAAAGAGATCAGTCCGACGCAAGACAAAAAAGTCTTGGTAAATCCGTTGGATGGATTGGGGACGACAAACATGTTAATGATAACGTACTTCTTGTGTTTGCTTTAATTATATAATCAGAGATAATAATGTGGAAAGTAAAGCACACATGACATCAGAGATTTTTTTAACGAGGAAGCTACGACTTGTAGAAAAACCTCGGGACCTCGTCCAGATTGAACACCGCACAGTACAAACTGTCTACAAACACTAGCCTACTATAAGACTTCGGGCTGGGATGTAGCAGAGACCAATTCTAGCCCTCCAAGCGAACTGGCTACTATCGCACTCTTTACGTCTCTAGATCCCCCACAGATCGCATGCACTTGATTCCCCTAGCTGACGTCCTTTACAGACCTAGGAGTTGCTTTAACCTCTGTTAAAGGGCTTGTGTCAATAATTCTGGCTTTGCAACCTCAATTATCAACTGTATGTTTGAACTGTCCTCTATCAGTTTGACATACACAAAGGGACTTCCTTCGGATTGCTGCAGGTCATACGGAAATCTACTTACAAGCGGGGGCTGACAAGTAAACCGAGTAAACTATGCCCAACTTGTCTCTACCTCAGTTGTAAAAAGAATCACTTAAGAAACTTATACAATTGGAGCTAACTAAGTCTTACAACACCAAGTACAGCCGTGCGTTGCTTCCTTTCAACCATGTGTGTAACGTATCAGTTCTTGAATGGCCTTATATTAGAAGAGAAGAACCGTAGAATAGACAAGAACGTGATCAGGTTACCAAGGTTACAGGTTAATCCGATTTCAACCACTAAGGTCTCAATCTCCTACCTGTGCTTCCCAACTCTCAAGAGAAGTCATTATCGTCGTTAGATAATTCCCACAGAGGAACTGCTACCTAATAGAGGATGACTATACCACAACAAGCTTTCATCTAAGTGAAAAGAGTTTACGATCAATTCCACAGGGAAACTTCACGTATGCTTGATGCTTGTGGTTTTTCGTCCTGAAACCCTCTATTTATAGCACTCAATAAGATAGGTTGCTTAGGAATAAAGAAACTAGTTACTTGTCCCCGCAAGTTTGGTAAGTCCTGTTTTTACCTGCAAAAACAAGTGTACCGTCTCTGGGTACTTTCGTAGTGCTCGGAGATCAAAGTCGAACAAGGCAAGCCTAAACCAAGGATGGCCGTTCCCGCCTTGCTTCGGTCACAGAGAGGATAGAGGTTGGTCTAGGGAGGGAAACAGCGAAGAAACTTGAGATCAGGTTGAGGATGTGTTTTTGGGTGTAAGAGTTCAAGATCTCCGTCGTGAAGTCGAATGGAAATCTCCAAGGCTAGAACGTATTTTGATTCTCAGGTGTTTTCTCTGAGGCTCTTGGTTGTTTCTGCGTGTTCTGAACGTTTCTGGATTGATATCCTTAATGTTCTAAAAGTGTTCTGCCTTGGAAAATAGAGGAAGCCTCTATTTATAGTTTGAACTCACCCTGATCTCTCGACAGAGAAGGTGGACGTCGTGGAAGAGTGGAGGAGTGGAGGACATGCGTTGGTTTCCGTAACTGCCTGAGTTGTGTGGAACATGCCCACTCGTGCCATCTTCTCGTAACTGCCCACTATCTCCATCAGTTTCTTTCAACTGTCGTAGACCGCCAGACCAATACCCCTAAAGTTATCCCCCCGTGTGATGTCTTGATGTCTCGAGCGACTGATACGCGGATGTTGCGTAATTGAGTTGAGTAGAGTAGGGTTGTTCGACTGATTGTCGTGACCAACATGATGTAGTGTCTCCTGGACACAAGTGACCAAATTGAAAATGCGCCTTTGGCGCTAGTGATGGTGGCGCCATGATTCATGGCGCCACGGCCTTGGCCTTTGGCCAAGGCCAAATTAAGAATGCGCCTTTGGCGCTGATGATGGTGGCGCCATGATTCATGGCGTCACGGCCTTGCCCGTGTTTTGGACAGGCCAAACACTTGGCGCCATGCTATGTGGCGTTATGGCCTTTTGACCTGGGACAAATGATGGTGGCGCCATGATTCATGGCGCCATGACCTTTTGGCTAGGCCAATTCTTGTGGCGCCATGATTCATGGCGCCACGGCCTTGGCCGTGTTTTGGACAGGCCAAACACTTTGCGCCATGCTATGTGGCGTTATGGCCTTTTGGACTGGGACAAATGATGGTGGCGCCATGATTCATGGTGCCATGACCTTTTGGCTAGGCCAATTCTTGTGGCGCTAGGCTAATGGTGCTATGGTCGTGTTATGGCTGGCTAAGGTCGACTTTGGGGCAGCCTGTGCCTTAGTCGCGGTGTGAGTGCTTATGCTACAACACACTTGAGGTCATGGCGTGTTTATCCATGGTATGCTAGACCTTCCTGAACTTGGGATTAGGTCCGCTTAGGCCTATTTAGGCTGGTGTATGCTTCTCAGAGAGCTCTGGACCGGCCTGGAGCTTCAATATTCCTGAGGTTTGCACCGAGACTCGTATGTTGAGTCGTATTTAAGAGGAAATCCATGAGGACACGTCTCTGTTGATTCTTCACCGTGTACCATCAAGCGAGGTCTGGCTCTGAGCTGATCGATGGGTTTAATATGTTGGTGAGATCATTAGTACTGCCCTATGATATTACCCTCCCCACCGGAGTTATAAGAGAGAGCTCATAGAGAGTTTGTTCGGCTCATGGAATGGGTTGCATTCTGAGCTATAGAGATGAGCCTGAATAGGCGATTGCCTTGAATAAGACATGGTTTCGAGAGTGTTTTGACAATCTTGTCCCTCTCTCATTTTTCACCATCTACAAGTCCTAACTTGCAAACCAACTAAACACAAATTTATCTCAATTGGAATTCATTAAACATTTATTTACCAAGTGGTTTATTAGCTCTTAACCACTTCAAGATAGAAATCCAACAGACCAGAGATAATCTTTATCTTATTGACTCATTGAGAATCGTTAGATGGACCACATAAGTTATTTTCCTGATAATCAAGTCCAACTAAGAGATAAAGGAGTCAGAGTTTAACCTGTGTGAAATTCCAGAGAATATTCACCTTGGACGGTTCGTGAACTGTCCTTAGGAATTATGACCAGATACATCAAATCTGTTGTTCACGTACATGTACGTGTACAAATTGATGTTTTGGAACTCAGGAGAAATTTCTGGAGTCACTGTTCACGAACCGGTTCGTGAACCCGTCGTTACTCAGAATTAGGGTTTAACAAGATCCGCTGGAAGTTCTGGGATGGGCCTGTACTTAGACGTGTTATACGCCCTCAGCTATAATCCAATGGACTCTTGCTCAAGAGTACTCCTTTAGATTTACCCATATCCTACAAGTGATTTGCAAGCAAACCATTGCTATGGAAAGATGGTATCAAATCTATCTCATGCATTCTTGTAACCTTAGTATTCGTGGGACAAATACCAACATAACACATGGTTATGTAGACAAGAACATGATCTCAATCGTTATTAGTATTTATACTAAAGTAGCCGATTATTTCGAAAGATAGAATAAGTAGAATAGAAGAATTTTCTATGACAGTCATAACTCCTACTACCTTTTGTCGATGAAGAATAATTGATGTCTTCTTTGTCTTCACAGTATTCGTCTTCAAGGTTTATATCCCAATTCCGAAATCTGAACTCTAGTAGGTTAAATCAAGATTGTGTTTTGACACCTAAAACTGACAACTAGCTTGACATACCAACGCTAGTGGGTTTGACCGGACAATGCCCTAACAAAGAGTGTATACGGTTTCTGGATCGCCTTCTGTTTGTATTTGCATGGTGCATTTTGGAATTCTTTTCTGCATCATTGAAGTAATCAATAGCCTTCTGTTTCCAGAAATCATGCTTAATGCTCTTCCACTTTTCCAGTTCTACTTCTAGTTTTTGAACCTTAATCGCCACTTTTTTGAAGGTTCTCAAGTTGGTTATATACACTCTGAATATTCCCATCTATGTCCCCATAAATCTTTTTGTTCCATTCAGCAAGGAATGTTCTTGTAACACATAGCCTTTGATCGAACTGGTGAGCTGCAGAACCTGAGTTGTTTGTCTTCCAAGCTGCAATAATTTGGTCTCTGCAGGTGGGGTTATACAACCAATATCCAAAATATTTCCAATTTTTATATGGAATGTAAACATGATTATACAGGTTTAGTAGTATAGGTGTATGGTCAGATCCTACTTGAGCTAGATGCATTAGATGAGCATCAGGAAAACCTAAAGTCCAATCATTGTTAACACAAGCTTTATCTAGTCTACTTTTGATCTTACCAGTGCCATGTTTGTTACTAGACCATGTGAATGGTTTACCTGTCAAACCAAAGTCAAATAAACCACATTGCTCTAAAATCTGAACTATCGGAGCTGACTTGGAGCTAGATGAGGCAGACTTTGTGTTTCTTTCTTCCATATTAAATGAAAGATTCGGATCTCCTATTAAGACCCATGGTTGTTTTATAACTTCACCAAGTTCACAAATATATTCCCACAAATCTTTTCTTTCTTGAGGATGGTGAGAGCCATACACACATGAGAGCAGCCATTCGGGTTTGGCTAGGTCATGTCTAACTAGGGCACGTATCATATTTTGCGATTTATGCACTATCTCAAAATAAAACCCATCTTTCCATAGGATTAATAGACCACCTCTACGTCATACAGAAGACACAAAGTCCTTATTAGGGAATTGAAGGTTCTTTGCTAACCCAATGACTTTAACTGAATTTATCTTAATCTCATAGATGAAAATAATATCAGGGTTATGTTTGTTATATAGATATAGCAGATGATCCCTAGTTGTTTTGGCATTAAAGCCTTGAACATTCCACGCAATCACTTTCATACTAGAAATTGGAAGAAAAAAAATACTGCAAGTGAGGCAGTAATGAGGACAACTCAAATAAACCCGGATTAGTAAATGGTTTAAATACAGGAGGACAAAATATATAGAAGTCAGTGTCATTATAGCGATGACTGAATGATGAGGAGACAATACAATGCAGCCAAATTAAACGATGGGTATTAGTAAATGAAGCTAGACAACTTGATACTAATGAATGCTTTGGATTCTTAAACACTATTTGAACCGATGCAGGATAATGATAAAGATAATAATAATGCAATGCGTAACTGAAAATATAGTTGAGAAGTATAAATTTAGAAATTACCACATTGTCATAGTTACTCCATCAGGATGTTTAGTCTGTTCAACCAATTGATTTGCATTTCCAGTGGTTACTTGAACTGGTGCTGATTCCATAAGATAATCATCATCGGAGAGTTCATTTGCATTGTTATGTTGGGAGTGAGTAGAGATAGGTATATTTGAGGTTTTAAGTCATTTTCCTAGTCTATCATATGAGTTATCCTCCAACTTTTGTTCAGTAATGACCAATGAGGTATTACTAGTCATGGTGATTCCTTCAATTGTTATTCCATCTTTTGGTGGAACAAATGAAGGTGCTTTACCACTCCTACTGGTTGATTGCTTTGTGCTAGGAATGATACTTGTGGTAGGCCTTTGGGTATCTTTCTTTGATGTAGTCATATTCTTAAGTAATAAAGGCTTAGCATGCATAGCTTCAAATTCTTGAGCCATCCCTTTGCACTTGTGATGACAGTGTTTAATAACGTAACAGAAAGGACATATTTTGTGTGCCTGTTTTTCATAGGAAAAACTTTAGCCACCTTGAAATGCCTGCAGCTGTAGGAACAAGGATGCCTCTTCTCAATGGTGCAGCAGGACTTAGTAGTACGCACACTTTAAAGTATTCTCCAGTATCAGGTAAACCAATTTTTGGTTCAATAGCGATAACTTCTCCCATAGTTTCACCAATTTCTTCAACCACCTTCTGGTTAATATGCTCAGGAAGCATTAGTTTGATCTGTATCCAAAAACAGTGCTTGTCCCATTCTAGTTATTGATAAATCACTGAAGGTGCATAGTCATGAACAACCAGCATGTGTCCATTGACACTCCATGGTATCTTCCCATATTTTGTCCAGTTGCGACCACTTCTTGAAAGTGAAGATCATAATATTGGATCTACCTCCATAACTCTGACTGCTTCTCATTCAGGGATGAAGGATCATGTGAACTTGATGAAATCCTCAACCATCTTATCTGACATTCTTCCTTCGATCATGATCTTCCCAATAAGGATAATCTCTAAGTTATCTTCTTCTTCTTCAGCATAATTTTGTTGATTAACTACTTCTGAATCAATGTTAGCCTCCTTAAGTTTTGACGTGATTTCCATGACAAGAGTTTGTGCCTATATGGATTTTTCACTGGTGTTGGAAGACATTTTCGGGTAAGGCTTGGAGTATTCTGAGTCGAAGTTAAGAAGACTATGATGATATAATATATGGTTTTCAGGATTATGGTTTATAGAGGTAGGGATTTTGGATTTTCCTGGAAGATAGGTATAGTATATACGCAGTTGCTCTATTACCGGTAAGGAGTAATGAGTGAGACTGGATCCTACGCAATACCAGCCGGGATAGTGGGTGGAAATGGTTAGGTAAATCAGAAAAGTGATTAATGATTTGATTCTGCGACTAATCACGCAGATTTTGAATTGCTTGACGATGCAGCCAGACTCTGGAACATAGGGTTGAAACCGATTCATGAAAAAGAAAGAACTCTGAGGGGATGAACACCCATGGAATCATTACTTCCAAAAGCATTACACCAGATAAAGCCAAAGCTATAACCACCGTTGGATAGAAGTCCAAAGCCATTAAAATACTAAACATCCTGTTTCATAACAAGGAGAAAAGAAAAATTTTAGTGATTCATTTTCATAGTTTCCCGTCAGATTTAAAAAAGGAAAATTAAAGAAAAAGATATAACACCTAAGAGAAGGGTATTCCAGCATGAAAATCTTGTAGTGATTAAGTTTTGAAAGAGATTAAAAGCATTGAATAATGAATGATTTGAACTTTTAATAAGATATTATAATATCTAACCTAGGCTAGAAGTCCCCTTTGGTTTGTCAGAAGCACTTAGAAACAATGGCAGCACGAAAAGGGATGTTTTTTAATGGTTTATTAGTGGTGAGAATGTGGATGGTAAATAGGGAAGAATATAAATAGACGAACAATGTGAATAGATTTCCCTAGAACAGACACAACGCACCGTCGGTTTTCGATTTTGATTCTTGAGAGTGATCATTTCTCACCATCCAAACATGCTTTTAATGTTTCAAATGTTAATTGATAAAAATTCACTTCTAACTCTAGACATTCTTCAAAATAGTTTTGTTACACTCAATGTACGCTTCATTTCCAAATCTTGGTGTATGTCCCTCGTTTTCAAAATCTTGCTGCATCTTGGTGTATTTTTTCCACCGACTAGGACTAAGCTAATCCATCACTACTAACCCAAGACTCTCCAATACCATCTCCAGAGAATCAAAAGGATCAGTGTTCCCAGACATTGACATTCCCCATCAAGAAATTTTAAAATTAAATTCTCATCTCATGGAAACGTATTGAAACTTTTTATACATATGGACATGGAAGTGAAAGCCGCAGTCGCAGTGAAAAAGGCACACATTAAGGTTTTTTCATTTCTGATGCAGATGCGCAATTTTGTTGTAAGTATTATGTATCGATTTGAAAATTAGCTAGGGGTGCTTTAAATAGCTAGGCAGGGAGGAATCTCGTGTATCATGCGCATAATGTGGCCATATCAATAGAATGCACTTTTGGTTTCGCAGTAAATATAGAACTCTCTCTTACACCAATATTATTAGTGCCAAGGTACAAGAAAACGGTTTCTTTGATTCTCTCAATGTACATACACTTTATAGTAGAAACTCTATAAATTAATAGCCTTGGAACCACCAAAAAATATTAATTAAAAGAGTTATTAATTAATCGATAAATTAATAATTTATCAATTTATAGAAAATAAATATGTTAGATGCAGTGAACCTATGGATGTTAGTGCAAAAACAATTGTGAACTGCTTTTGTTATTGTAAACTTCGATCAACATATAAGATGGAGAACTAAGATGAACAGTCAAATGGTGAAAGCACTCAAGAACTGCAAATTTTGATTGAAAACCTGAACTATCCGGAAGAAAGTGTAGTTACACAACAATTGACTGATAAAGAAATAATGAGGGTGTTATGGGAACTGAAAAAGGTGATGAAGATGATGATGAAAGTTCTACAATAGATTCCCTTCGTGAAACGAGACAATCAAATCGGCAATCACATTGAACAATTTCCTATTGAGCTATGAGAAAACAACACAAAAAATTCTTTCAATGATAAGAAAATTTTGAGATTAGACATTGATTTCAACAAAAAAAAACAAAAGACAATTTATTCATTTTTCAAAAAGTCTTCATAAATGATTAATGTATTATGTATTTAAGTAATTATTAATTTATATTTTACATGGGGTCTATAGGAGTAATGAAAAATATATTATCTTATAATTTTAGCGAATTATTAATTTAGTACGTTGTTCCCAAATTGGGACCGACCAAAATTATTATTTAAGAGAGGTCATTAAATTATCGAGTATTAATTTATCGACTTTCTAGTGTACTTGTTGTATGACTTCGGACTATGTCTCTCACTCTTCCCTTGTCTAAATAAATAGACCCCAAACCATGTTCACAGTTCACTGCCATTGCTAGTAATTTGTAGTTAAAGTCTCTCTTGATCGAAATGGCGGATAGCAATAACCCACAAAAATCTTGGAAATTTACATGGTTACAGTGAAAAGACACCTGAAGAACAGGAGGAATTGGAAAATTTCTTTCGCATCAATGTTGTTCTCTTAGTTGATCGTTGCGAATGAAACCGTTGGGATAAGATTGCTCGGGAAATTGGTGGCGGCAAAACTGCTAAACAGGTTGAAGGTTTATACAGGGGTACGATAGATGTTGTCCACCTCATGACCCCCCGAGTGGGCAATCCCTCCGGTGGACGGACGAAGGTTATGGTGAATCAGAAGAAAGCAGTAACAATGACAAAGCTACCTAGTTACTGTGAGTTTGGCCATGATTTAGTTTTCCTTGCGTCTTAATGGGGTGATCAGAATAGAAAAATATTTGTCTAGCACTCTATCTGCTTTCTTGAAACAATGATCCTTGACTAATTTGATTAATACAACAGGATGATTTGCGTAACTAGAAGTACAGATCTCATGTGATATTTGTTAATCACTTGGGTTTGTGATAATTTGTAAAATAGACTAGGGTATGACCCGTGCCGTGACGACACAGGTTTTTTGAGGGTGTCTATGCCAATACGTATAAGAAAAATCGCATATGCCTAACCCATTGAAACAAAAAATTCGACAAAAGTTTTTGCCGATTTGTTTTCTCCAATTTGCATAGTTTTATTCGATTACCAAAAAAAACTATGTTCTACAACTTTAAAAAAAAAAAAAAAAAACAAACAAACATTGAAATAACACACTATTGAAAGAAAAATGAAAAAAAAAAAATGCACGTCTTTACTTGGACCGGTTCGTCGTTTTTCCTTATAACCGTGTTATTCCTTAAGAAAAACAAATTATAGTCGTTTTATCGCTATATAATCCTGATACATCTCCAACATGTGCCTAGGACCTCCGGTTAGGATGGTCGGCATAACTACCGGTTTGTTTCCCATGATTTCATTGTCTTGTTGAACCTGATTGTTTAGCTCCGGGTTACTCTCTATATGTTTTGGCATACATATATCCGGATGATGATTGTAGCATGTTACCGCCATGGAGTTCTGATAAATCTCGTACATATGCCTCGGACTCCCAGTGAAGTTGGACGGCAGAACCACCGGTTTTCCCATTTCTCCTTGTTTCCTCCCTTGCCTCCGGACTCTCGTACAAACTGTAGCGGGTTATCGCCATGTGCGGATCACATGTTCGCCTTTTTGAAATCCTTTCCATATCATCTGTTGTTTAACCTAATGACAGATTGTTCTGTGCTTCTGCTCACGTTGTTCATTTTTTTTTCTGCAAATGAAAAGTATATATCAATGAAATAGTAAACAACCATGAATTATTGTTAATGTTTTTCAGTATTATAGTTCACCTGTGATTATTATTGACATTTCCCCGTTTGTAATCTACAACCCTGATGAAAAAACCCTATATACCTTTGTTTCTATTTGGCCAGGTGCACTATTGAAGCTCGAGGTCGTTTTGTTATGATTGGTTTAGTTTTCCATCCTATCGATTAACCTTTTGATATGATGCTATCATCAGCCTACAACCTTGTGTAACACCAGAACATAAACTTTAATTGTGGTTATTTTAACAGAATAATTTATTCATAAACTTCTTTCGATTATATTTTCAAAAAGTCATTCATGGGTTGTGGGTCCCACAATTTATAAGTGATTAGTTTTTCGAAAATGATATTCTCCTCCCTCCTTAAAATCTCCTTCCTAGATGTGGGGGTTTAAATGGAGGAAGATTTTTGAGAGGTGGAAAAAGAATTAAAAATAACACCACTGTCAATTTTTACGTAGTATAAATACTCGTTGCAAGGTCTAATATTTTTCTATAATCCGGTGTGATGTGTGTGTGTTTTTTTTTTTTGTGGGTCTCCTCACATGTCATCCAAAACACCCCATGAGATGCAGGAGTCTAAGATGAATTTGTTGCAGTGATTGATTACATACCAAAAATATAAATGCATGAGATCCATCAACGAAAAATGACAACTTCCACAAAAAATAAAAGTACAAAATAAAAAAAATTAACCTAATTTCGCTCAGTGTAAAGCCTGTGACCAAATCAATATAGCTCACAAAAAAGTCACCTATTTTGCAAGGATGGTAGCCTTTAAATAGACGTGTGAGTTGAAAGAGTGTATGTAGTAATATCATAATGATACGTCATGGTTTGAAAATTAACCTAATTTCGCTCAGTGTAATATAAAATCGCCTTGAAGGATGGTACTTTCCTACATCGAGCAAAACTGTGTTCATCCATAAAATAACTGAAACCCAACTATCCCTTCCGCGTGAGTAAATATAATGTATAGAAGATATCTCCCCATAGTCGCCTTTCACTTTTTCCAGACCTTATCTGCAATGTATTAATACTCGATCAGTTTTGCCATTTACGCTTTCAACAATCTATATGATGAAATTTTAAAATAGATATAAAACTTTTATGCATTGGAGCTGGTACTCGATTAGTCATGTTGGTCTCACTGGTGGAAATTGTACTATTCTATAGTTGTAAATAGGAACGTACCTTATGAGAGGACTTTCGTGCATCGCCAATGGATGGAACTGCAAGGAAGTGACCTACTCGTGCCGGTAGCATGATTTCACACAGGGAGTGCGGTGGGAGGACCTGTGGTTTTAAAATATCGTTAAATGCCATCAGTTGCACCACCCTGAGGTTAATTGCAAAGAGACCTTATACGGTTTAAAAACGTGGGGATGTCATACCAAATGTAGCCGAATAGACTTTCTAATAACAGATTGACAATCATATGACAACTTCTGTATAACCATTCTGGTTAAATAACAAATTGCAACATAAAAATAAAGGGAAGAATGGAGAATACCTAGGCTACATTTTTTGCTTCGACAACGACCCAACTAAAAATGAAATGTGTAGGCAAGCAGACATTGTAGCAACTAACCATATGAAAGGACAACTCCATTTTATAGACAACAAAGAATGAAATGTGTAGGCAAGCAGGCATTAAAGCAATAATGTGTCATTCTAAATAAAACCAAAAGAAAGGACAACTCCAAGTAAGAAGAAGTACCAAAACCATAATGTGCATTACCACTAACAAATTTCTTCGCCATATTCAATTGACATAGGTATGCATTTTATTTCTTAATTCTAATTACAAAAAGTGCATCCCGTGGATTTGTACACAGACATGGAGTAGTGCAGACACTCTTATAAAAATAGAAATACGAATAGCAGTTGCAATCTTATGAGATACCTGAAAGCAGAGACGGAGTACAGCAGACACTCTTATAAAAATTTATAGTGTCCAATGTACGCCGGTGGTCGCATGCACTAATTTTCCCCTGCAACACAGAATTATTATAAGGTTTAAGTTAAAAATAAGAAGACTTCATTGAAGTACTTGAAGGAGTTTGCAGTAGCAACTGCAATAGACACAACAAATTTTGAGCAACCACCAACAAAATCTTTGTTTCCTATGTAATATCCCGTGGGGATGGGTTACACTGACGTTAAGTTTTTTAACTTCAACAGTACAGTAGGCCATGGGCAAGTTTGCCTGTGTATCAACTCTGATCTTGGCGTTTGCATTGTAAAGTCATTTGACAACACATGTCTGAACATGTTTACAACTACGGTTTAAATCAAAATCACTGGTGCCAACACTGCACAATCAATTTTACATAGAAAACTTAAAGCCATGACATATAGCCAACTCAATCATTCAACACTTAAGTAACGACATCAAATTGGATTTGTCGAGATATGGCATAAAGGGAAGTCTTAAAGATTTAGGAGATGGTATAACAATTATAATAAAAGTCTGCATGATTTGAATCCAAGTAGTAATACAGTTCAGGAAAATGACCAAGTGCCAATGCAGATAGGTGGGACTTGAAATACAAAAATCAAGTGCTTTTATCCTAAAAATTCCTTGGGAAATTGTTGGATTAGTTTTCCATCTGCTAGTTTTAGGACGTTTCATGGGAATGAAACCAACTTTATAAAAATAAACCACTTGAATAGCAGCAAGACAAAGTAAAGAAAACCAAACTTTGATAGAGCAACTATGTATAACATAAAAACCGAAGGATATATATTTGGTCCAATTGCATCAAATTTAAAGTGAGAGAGACAAAAAACAATACCTTAATTACGAAATCAATCAATGAGAGACAGAATTGAATTTCAAGTCTAAAGTTGTCCAATTATTCCGGTGTCTCCAGGCCTGCAAAACCTTATTAAAAGTTAACTCATTTACGGATCATCTTTATAAATCAACTATAAAACAGAGCAACTTGAAGTTTGCTAACTGAAAATGAGCAATCCAGACCGCTTGAAGCTTCTTAACTACCTCTTTATTAGATTCATTCCCATCTACATCAGTTTTTGCTTATTAGCCTCTAGTTTTATAGCAGCATCAACAGAGGTACAAACTCTATAAAAAGTGCCCCAATTGCTAAATACTGCAACGATCAAAAACCCAAGTTATAGACTCCAAAGCTACTGTGAAATTCAGCAAATCAAGAAGTTGATCCGGCAAAAATATTATTGGAACATTCCAAGACATCTCATACATACCAAGATGGAGCATTTTATAAGAGCTTGATATCATATCTCAGTCTATCCATTTTGTCAGTAGAGCCTGCTGTTGATCTCTTATGTCCATCTGGACGTGACAAAAAATGCAGAGAAAAAAAAATCGGATTTTATTTCTAACAATAACATAACTATTATGAGATTTTAATGAAGAAATAGTGTTTACTTGCAACATCAGATAGAGATTTCCACCTCCAGCTTTTCCAACCTAAATTTTTGATAAGAAAACGTAAACACGAAATAGTAACATTGAGAGATGAATGTCAGTTGTATTACTGCACATGGATTTCACCTCTGTATCCCATTCGAAGAATAGACGATGTTAATTGTGGGCGGGGCGAAATTTTTTTTTTTGAAAGGTTTGTATATGGTGGTTGAAGTCCGCTTAGCAGGGCTGGCGGCGGAAAGCTTAGAAGGGCTGGCTTGGATCTGGGAAGACATCTTGAAAGCGTAATAGAATTTGTGCTGTAAAAAGAAATTGAAACACATGTTAGTTGTTTAGTTTATCATGCTGTACTTCATAGTACATTTAAGCATATCAACCATCACTAATCGAAACCCATGCAGGAAAACCATTTCCTTCAAGCAGTAAACATTTGATTAGTGCAATCTTGACCCTGATCCTTCAAGCAGTAAACATTTTATTACTGCAATCTTGAAACAAAGAAACTGACCCTGAACCTCCATTTCTTTTCAGTGTCCAAACCCACTATAGTACTGTTAACTAAATGGTCCACTGAACGACGCTCACGAAAGAATGAAAAATCGCATTCAAAGAAACCCGTGCATCTATTATTACCCAAAAATAATTGAAAAAATTTATGTCCACTTAGAACTATAGATTTCACGGTTCGAATCTAACTTTAAAAAAAATGGTTCCAGTCCA
>JAJJMA010313897.1:0-12742 GCA_023529015.1 Papaver nudicaule
TAAATGGTCCCCTGTCAAATATTCAATACCACCTCCCAATGCTGATGTTGATTCCTTCACATACTTCTATTCCTACAAAAAGATTTTTCTCGTGTACTTTGATATCTTTTGCATGCCTATTTGGATTTAAATCTAGTGGTCGTACCATATGTATGTTCCGAAAATCCTTTAAGAATGGGCAAACCAAATCGGAATGGGAGAATGTTAGTTTATGGCTTTTGGAGTCTGTGTGTGCTATTACTCTACCTGTTTACGAACGTTGTTTGGAGAGATGATGATATGGTTATTAGTGATATGTGGTTTCTCAGGTGTATGCGAGAAAATAATGGTTAAGATCGAAAACGCTAAATTGACCGAGAAATTAACTCTCCCGTGAATTTTTTACTCTGTTCAGTAGTTATTAATTTTAGATTCTGGTTTAAGGGATAATCTTTAAAACTGTTTACGGGTTTGAAAGCTGTTAGCCCACTGTATTTAGATGAAGAAGGTTGTTTTGGTTTAAATGCTAAAGTGGATGATTAGTCGATGCCAAACTTTACACTGTATATACAAAAAAGGAAAGAAAACCCCATTTGCTGCTTTTATTAATTGAGAAATCTTGAAACCGTAGTGTAAGCATGAATCTAACATGGCCACTTTTATGGCTTGATCTCGATAGCTATGGGCTGTCTCACAACTACTACTGCCTTATCTATGCAAATTCACGATGGCATTTCCGTTTGGATGTGTTATCAAAATGGCAATGCAAACTCCAAAAGCAAAGAAAGATGTTTACATCGTGATGGTGCTTATTTTGTTTTTTATGTTCTATTCTGTGACATTTGACAATTGACGATAGTCCTCATGGACTTTTTTTTTTTTTTTTTTTTTTTTTTTTTAATTAAACCTCATGGACTTCACAATTTCACATGGTAATCCTTAAAGTCATGAAAACTGGTTATTTGCTTAGTATCCAAAAGAAATAGCCGATACTCCAAGAAAATGTATGCAAAGTAATTACATACTCCAACCCAAAATTTCATCTAGGCATTTCGTCTAGACAGGTAGAAGTGCCATATCTAAATCTCCAACCCAAAATTTCTAAATATCCAAAATACTATATTAGAAACCTGGTAAAATTTGCGTACATACATGTAACTTTCTTTTTCATAGATGGTAAATTCTAAGATTTTGTAAACGGAGTAATAATTATCTCCAAGCAGAAAATAAAAATAAAAATTATAACGACAGTCTCTGTTAGATATTGCAAAAAATTGCATTTGCAAAAGTTTACGGATCCACAAAATGCACAGTTTCACACTTATTCATAAAACTCTAGAATTTTACTGTAAATTTTCAATTCCGTTGAATCACAATTGTATGCAAGTTTAGAGTTTGCTACTACTCCCTCCGTTTCAAAAAAAAAATAGGTCAGTTTGACTTTTTCCTAATTTTTCCTAAAATTTTGGGAACTTAATTGAACTAAAAATATTTAACTTAAACTAGTTTTTTTTTAATGATTGGTTTATCGTTGACATGTCTCATGGGTTAACAAAAAAAAAAGTTTAAGTCATATATTTTTAGTTCAATTAAGTTCCCTAAATTTTAGGAAAAAGTAGAAAAAAGTCAAACTGACCTATTTTTTTGAAACGGAGGGAGTATAATTTTTCAACCGTTCACAAACGATTAATAAAATAATCTAAGTCTAGTGTGAACTTTTTTTAGAGAGTGTAGTGAACCGATGAATTTTTGCAGTAGGCCAAACGTCTCTAAATCTAGAGTTTGCTACTATAATTTTTCAACCGGTCACAAACGGTTAATAAAATAATCTAAGGCTAGTGTGAACTATTTTTAGCTTTTGTTTGGATACAGAAGTACTTCTAACTTCTGCGACGATTTCAGAAGTCAAAAGCAAAAAGGTTATGCTTCAGAAAAAGTTAAATTTTCTGCTTCTATAAGTCATTCAGAAATTGTGGTGAAGCAGAAATCGATTTCAGAAGTCAGAAGCAAAAAGGTTACCAAACTAACTTCTGACATTTTTATTTTCAAAAGCAGAAAAATTTCTGAACTATTATCGAAACAAGCTATTAGACAATGTAGCGGAGAATTTTTGCAGCAGGCCAAACAGGTCTAAATGTTAAAATCCGAAGTCTAATTTATGCATTTCTTTTAGTGTAGACCGATGTAAAGAAAATATAAAAGCGAGCGTATAAATTAGCTTACGTTACCTCAAAGACTCAAACACATGTTTGTATAGGTTCAGTGTCTCAGACAAATTAAACCGAAGATTTTGATTTTTTTCTACACTGGGTCGGCGAATAAAGCCGAATTCTCAACCGATTCACAAACTTACTCTCAAGAACACTGAAGAAGAAGAAACCGTTTATTAGTATCAGTAACCCTAAAAATGGAGGAAGTTTAGGGTTCTTTTAAATCCCCAAAAGAAATTTCCTCTTCTTATTAGGGTTCCATGGAAATGCCAGGAAGAAGAACCAATTACTCATTACTTAATCAATTCCCACCTGAAGACGAGAAGAAATTTCTTCCTCCGCTCGGTGGCGGTGGTGGGAATCAATTGTATGAATCTTTATCAGGTGAAAAGAATAAAGGGAATTGGGATGGAAATGGAGGAGATCAGAGAAGAATGGGCGGCGGTGGTGGTGGAATATTTCCATCATTAGGATTACAAAGACAATCAAGTGGGAGTAGTTTTGGTGAAACTTTATCTGGTGAATATTATCTGCCAACTATATCCAATTCAATGGTTAATGATTCAGAAATGGATGTATTGAGAATGAAAACTGGAATTGAAGCTGCTGCTGCTGCTACTGCTACCAATGGATCTTCATCTACTACTTCCAAAAGTTGGGCACAACAAACTGAAGAAAGTTATCAATTACAATTAGCTTTAGCTTTAAGACTTTCTTCTGAAGCTACATGTGCTGATGATCCTAATTTCTTGGATCCTGTTCCTGATGAATCAAATATTAGGAATTCGAATGGTTCATCTTCGCCGGAAGCTATGTCTCATCGGTTTTGGGTAAGGATTTAATTTAGTTTTTTTTTTTAATTTCATTTTCATTTTCCCCAATTGCGCCGAAACAATATTGATGAATTCAGATTTTAGGTTATGTATAGTGAATTTTAAGGGTTTTCTGTATGGAATTCATAGGAATTATTAGTGATCAAGAGAAGTTTGGTCAGTTACTCATTTGTAGTTGTTTAATGATACGGAACGAGAGAACTCGGATTCAGATAGACCGGGGACATCGTGGGTTATCATTTTGATTTTAGTTTGAAGAGTTGTCTTCTTAAAAATCCAACTCTTGTATGTTGGAAGTGTTGGCAAATAGCTTATGTTAATTTATGTGTACCAGGTGAATGGTTGTTTATCTTACTTTGACAAGGTTCCAGATGGGTTTTATTTGATCCATGGGATGGATTCATATGTATGGACGATGTGCACGGATATACAAGAGCATGGTAGAGTACCATCAATTGAATCACTTAAGGCTGTTGATAGCGATTCACCTATTGAAGTTGTTTTGATCGATAAAAGCAGTGATCCAAGTTTAATTGAGCTACAAAATAGAGTTATTAGCCTTTCTCGGAGTTGTGTTACCACAAAAGAGGTAGTTGATCAGCTTGCCAAGCTCGTTTGCATTCACATGGGGTGAGTTTTGTAGACTATGTTTCTATAACATGCATTATCTCCACCTATAATTTGTTCCACTAACTGTTTTGTTTTTTTTGGTCATCACAAGGGATACAGCTTCTAACGGAGAAGATTTTTTGGTTTCCCGTTGGAAGGAGTGTAGCCAAGTACTAAAAGATTGCTTAGGCTCTGTTGTTATCCCAATGGGAAGCCTATCGGTTGGTTTATGCCGGCATCGTGCCCTGCTATTCAAAGTAAAAATTGTAACTTCTCATTTTAAG
This sequence comes from Papaver nudicaule, assembly GCA_023529015.1. Taxonomy (NCBI): domain Eukaryota; kingdom Viridiplantae; phylum Streptophyta; class Magnoliopsida; order Ranunculales; family Papaveraceae; genus Papaver; species Papaver nudicaule. Next base: position 3,916 of record JAJJMA010313897.1, read on the forward strand.
TTTTATTAAGTACACTCTGCTATATGTTGAGAGTGCAGTTTACATTTCCGCTTTTCACCAAATCTGCTTTAAGTCTTATAAGGTCTGTTAATTTTATTTTTCCAAATGTCCAGATTTTAGCAGACACAATTGATTTACCTTGTCGAATTGCCAAGGGGTGCAAGTATTGCAGGAGAAACGATGCTGCCTCCTGTTTAGTGCGGTTTGGTCTTGACCGGTATGATATTACTGCTACATCTAAATATGGGTTGTTTACCATGCACGGTTATTAAATGTCAAAACTCTACCTCGTGGAAATGGTATGAAATCCACCATTTGATGCCGCTCTTGGTATTACGTATTGCAGGGAATATTTGGTTGATCTGCTTGGGAAGCCAGGGTGCTTATGCGAACCCGATTCCTTACTCAATGGCCCATCATCTATCTCAATTGCTTCACCGTTGCGTCTTCCAAGATATAAGCCATTTGAAATGTCAGAGAGTTTCACTTCATTGGCCAAGCAGTATTTCCAGGACTGCCAGTCAATCAATCTTATTTTCAGCGATGCTCCTACAGGTCAGGCCTGTTTATGCTCTGCCATTTCTCTATATGTGTGTTGCAATTATGTTTCTTAGTGACCTACCTTGGACGTCCTGTCTTTATACAAGCTGGAGTCAAAGTTTTAGAAAACGTTAATGGGATGGGCGGCATCTATACGTAGCTAAAAGCAAATGCCATAATAAGAAAAATATATAAACATCACACACAAAATCCTAGAAGCTAGAACTAAGTATTGAGTTGCTACTTGTTTGCATGCTACAGTCCACCTTTAGTCTTTTCAACTTTGAGCACTTGTCTTCTATGATAGTGTGTGTCAACATCGTATATGTAAGGACTAGAGTTATATTTTAAGTGTTTAGTGAAAAAGAATGAAAAGACGCATGAAGCCAGGTTTTGGGCTACAAAGCCCGAAAAGGGTGGTTTTTAAAAAAACAAACTAGATGCGCAAGCATCAAGGAAGGGTAAAAACCTTAAATAAGCGGTCATCAAGGTGCGCCTCAAAACCTAAATTAGGCACTGGCTAAAGTGTGAGCTCATCAGTAACTTTCGTTGTTATTCAGCTCTTCTTTGAGCAAAATAACCATTATTTCAAACACTGTACAATTTTAGATAGGGGAAGGCATGTCTGATTGTGCGTAGTGCACTTAATGCTGATACAGCATGCGTATATGAACTGTCTAATCTTTGTTTCAGGTGTAAATGATGGAAGTTCTACACCGCCTCTGCATCAAGGATTTTCTCGACCCAGTGGTCGTGATAGAGGAGATATCCTGCTGCAAAGTTCCTCTGGTCCTGCTGAAAGTGTTATCTCAGTAGACTTGAGAGATCCTATGCTATTAACCCACACCCCACCAACTGGACACAGGGACGTGCAAGCAATTGTGCCAGTGTCTGATCCAAGGATTGATGTGAATAGAGATCTAAGGTACATGCAAGGTAGATCAAGTAATGATCTTTCTTTTGATATTGAAGACCTGGACATTCCGTGGAGTGAGCTTGAGTTGAAGGAGAAAATTGGAGCAGGTATGCTGTTTTACTCTAACACATACAAATGATAAAATCCTCAGGAATTGTTTTCTGGTTTACATTATTATGCACTCAGTAAACTTGAGTATTCTTGTTCTACTTTGATGGTTAATATTGGACTTAACTGATTAAATTCATACAGGTTCTTTTGGAACGGTGCATCGTGCTGATTGGAATAGTTCGGTAAGGAAAATATCTTTAGCCTTTTACTTAACAACATTTCGCAAATTTTGTGTTTATTATGAATTTGTTGATGTGGTAACTTGACCTCACCTGATAGAGTAACACAGCATAACACTTCACGATCTTGTATATCAGCTCCATTAGCATGCCTCCATGTTAATTCCATCTTGATAGAATAAATTACTGGGGTTATTGAGATCTTTGGTTTTGATCTATTAGGGCTAATGACATAACAAAATAAAGTAAATGAGAGCGAGGCTTGCTGTGCAGTGTTTTGAAATGTCAATTCACTCGTAAAAGACACCCCTTTTCTTTACTTACTCTATTAGTATATTCCTTTTCCAGTTCCCCCAAACAGAGTCTTTGTCTCATAGAGCTAAACATAATAACGTACTTCATAAGTATTACTTTTGACATTTTAATCCATTTGTCTGTTAATCTTGGGATGCATGTAACTTTCAGGAAGTTGCTGTGAAGATTCTCATGGAGCAAGACTTCCATGTTGAGCGCTTCAAGGAATTCATAAGAGAGGTATGCAGCTAAACTCTTGGCTTTACTGAAAATGGTGACGATTTATGATTGAGTAATAGCAAGTAACTTAGAGATGTCCGCAAGTTCTTATAAGTTTCCGTTCTCAATTGATTTCCATTCATCTACTTTGCATACGAGGTTTTCTAAATTGTGATATCTTTGTTTCTGTTTGCAAGGTCGCAATCATGAGAAGGCTGCGGCATCCAAATATTGTCCTTTTTATGGGTGCTGTCACTCGACCCCCGAACTTGTCCATTGTCACAGAATATTTGTCAAGGTCCCCTGTCTTCCTTTTCCTATATATCATTAGGACTCGAAACCTATTTGCCACTAAAATAATAAAAATCAGCTCATTGAAATAATTAGATGTTGGCTTTTTGTGTTGCAGGGGAAGCTTATATAGGCTTTTGCATAAATCTGGTACAAGGGAAATGTTGGATGAGAAGCGGCGATTAAGTATGGCCTTTGATGTGGTATACCTTCGAATAAGCTCACGATCCATGCTGTAATCCCGAATTGTGAATTGTGTCTATTTCGTGCCGTGGAGCTGAATAAATATTACAATTACTTCCTTCTAACCACCGAATATGTAGTGCTTTCTTCCAGCTCACATATATAAGATTGCGGTATCTTTGTGCAGGCAAAGGGAATGAATTATCTCCATCGACATAATCCTCCCATTGTTCATCGAGATCTGAAATCTCCAAATCTTCTGGTGGACAAAAAGTACACAGTGAAGGTAAGAGTGAGATTTATCGATGGCGGTATGTCTATATGCTCCTTTCGAAAATATTTTCCATATTGGTTGTGAAATGCGTTTATATTCACTTTATTCTTTACTTGCGTTGGGGTTGGGGGATTTTTCTTATTTTCGTTGCTTAGCTACCTTCTTCTTTACTGGTTTACTCATCAATTTATTATTTTATATTCTTTCTTTGATTGCTCCATTTAACTGTTCTACAATGTTTTTCACCCAGGTGTGCGATTTTGGGCTTTCTCGCTTAAAAGCGAATACATTTTTATCGTCCAAATCAGTAGCAGGCACTGTAAGTTTTCTCTTTTCTTGCTCACTTTGTTGAAGCAGTATATCCACACTTGATTTAGGTCTGAGTTCACTTTCTATTGTACGTAGCCTGAGTGGATGGCACCAGAAGTTCTCCGCGATGAACCGTCAAATGAGAAGTCTGATATTTACAGTTTCGGTGTGATCTTATGGGAACTTGTTACATTGCAACCACCTTGGGTTAATTTAAATGCAGCACAGGTTTGTTTTTGAGCTCGTTCAGTGGTAATATTCCTGTAGTTTAGTTAAACTAGAATATAGCAACAAAAACGATAGAAATACATGAAAGTGGAACGCATCTGTTCTCTGATCTGGAGACTAGATTTTGTTAATTGACATTTATTTGAACTGAAACTGCTAGGATAGAAAGTTCTTAGATCCATTTTAGTAACTCGCTAGAAAGAGCTTTATATTCAGCATGCTTGTGGCGAGCTTCACTCTTTTGTTGCTCAAGTACAAGTGAACGGGTTGATGTGAAATCTGCTCCAAGATCTTTGATTGTAAATCATCAGTCGCTGGTTTAAATCGTTGGTATATGTTGTGGAGTATGGCCTTTTGACCCTCTTCTTCCAGGTGGTAGCGGCTGTGGGTTTCAAAAACAGAAGACTCGAGATTCCAAACAATGTCAATCCCCAAGTTGCAGAGTTAATTGAGGCTTGCTGGGCCTAGTGAGTGGAAATTCTATGTTTTCTGTCATTACTTTCTATCTCTGTGGTGCTCGTGCTCTCTTGCTCTCACATGTACATATATGGATATGTTTCTAATTTTTATTACAACTGGGTAAACTGCAGTGAGCCGTGGAAGCGTCCTTCTTTTGCTAGTATCATGGAAACATTGAAGGCAATGATCAAACCTCCTACACCGCCATCTCTTCGTTCAGATTTACCTCGGCTAAACTGAGGTTTAAGCTGATCTATAAGAAGCGTTCAGATGTACCTCGGGTAAAATGAGGTTTTAACTGATCTATAAGAAGTTTTGCATGTGCTTTTGATAGTCTTCTGATGATCTGGCAAGTTGGAGAAGAGGGCCTGCATTGCTTGGATTACCTCAGGTGCGTCCAATCCAGACCCATAGAGAAGAAGTCTGAAACATACCCCCTGAAACATACCGTTGGACTGTAAAATTAAATTTTGATTTTTGGGGATCATAACAGTTTGTTTTGGATGCTTTGCAGGACATCAAGTGTGCATATAAAGTTAATCATTTTACCCATTGCATTGTCACCAATTGAGAGTGAAGATTAATTATCCTATTCTAGGTTCCAATTTCTCGCCCTCCAAGGAGACAGCATATTATCTGTACAAATAATTTTGTATGTAAACATTACTTATGTGTAATTAAAGAAAAACAAAAAGCAAAAGAAGTAAAAAAAAAGAAAAAAGTGAATAGTTGCCTTGCCTTTAGACACAGGATTTAACCTCGGAGTTTATGGGAGTTTCTGTTTTCACTCCAGTTTTAGACTTGTTTCAACTCGTTAGAAACGTACAGCTCCCTTTAATAGTCTTGCCACTGCAGAGTGAGCCTGGACGTCCAAATGATAACTATAGTGAGCCTGGACGTTATTCTAAGGTATTCAGCCTTTAAACTGCCACATGAACTTGTGTGGTAAATGCAAGTAAAGTGCAGAATAGTCGGTAAAATGAGACAAGATGGCCGATGACCAGTTCGAAAGATGGAAACATCACTGCCGAGTTTAACAGGTCCACAAAACTGGTCCGTAGGCAACCATTTGTTCTTTGTTGCCTGTAAGTCGTATCTTTCTTTCTCATGCCTCGTTTTTTTTTTTTTTTTTTATCGATCAATAGGAAAATTCCATTGAAAAGACACACAAAATGTGTGTAAGCGAATACAACTTAAAACGAGGACCAATGTTCTGATAAGAACAAAAGCAAAACATTATCTCTAGCAAAGAAAAAAGCTCACAAGAGAAAACTAATAATTCGCAACTAAAATCTAAGAGCTTGTTTGTTGAAATTTCATTAGGAGATGCAATAAATTTTGGAACAAAAGTCGTTTGTGCACTCAAAAGTGCCATTTGGGAAAAGACCCGTCGCTTTAGACTTACGACTCACTTTTATTAGATGCCAAAATTGGTTTGGACAAAGATGGATTTTGGATGCTAATCTCTGAATCTTCCACAACCAATCGCCGAAGTTGCAACCCCCTCCTCCTCTTCAAGACCAACGAATCTATTTTGGTTTTCAAAACCAGGTGGAATGGACGGATCAGAGAAAGTAGAGCTTGCACCTTCAGAAACCTGAAGTGGAACATTCTTCAACTTACTTGCATTCTTGTTCCTTTTAGAGTAGGTTTGCCACTTCTCCACATCTTGTTGAGAGGGTAAGTTCATAGTTCCTTCCCTTTCGTCTAACATCTCACCAATGGGAAGGTTATCATCAACACAAGCAATCTCCTCGTTTCCTTGCACCAAGGACTTTCCATTCTCTAAACTCTCTTCCATTACCTCAACACCTATCTTCTTCACTTTTGGAACCCATACCATCTTGCTTACCTTTGGACATTTAGCATTTGAGTGCCCAAAAGTGACACAAGTCTCACATCTAGGAGGTTTCCAAGTATATTCAACCGAAATCTTAAACTCCTTGCCATCAAATACAACTGGAATGAAATCAGGAAAATCACTATTAGCTTCCATTTCCACACATACTCTAGCGTACTTCATTCTTGTTCTAGATAGAGTGAACTTATCAGAAAACAAGGGAACTCCAATAACACTTGTAATCATGCTCAAACCTTTTGCATTCCAAAGATGTGTTGGAACATTCCTCAAGTTCATCCAAACATGAATTGTACGAGTAGAAAATCTGCATATGCACTCAAGGTACTAAAGCCATCAGATCTACTCGCACATACAGTATTTAGATGAGAATCGATGGTGCGAAGACCATAATAACAATACCGAAGGTGGTATGAACAGTAATTAAAGACCTTATTCAAATAGTAAAGACAGAATATAAGAAGATTTTTTGAGTATTATTAATGCTGAAATTACATGAATTAAACCCTAAGGAACCAGAGGAGATTACAAACCTAATCTCCTCCTTGCTACTTAGGCTCAACCAAACAAGAATCCAACCCCTACAACGTTTTCCAAGCTCGCCTTATATAGGTCGAGCTTGGGTGGTTTACAGCTAATAAAGACAAACGACCAATCGTGGTGGTGTCAGTTTCTGTCGAGTAAGGCGGTTTACACTCCGAGGCTGAATCTCGAGCTTCGGTCCTTTGACGTAGTCTGAATCCTTTCCACTCCGAGTCTTTACTTCACTCAAGTGTAACCTCTCTTCCCTTATCAGTCCGAATCATCGCTGCTTAATCCACTCGGCATAGTTTTGCTTCCTGGATGCGAGACACGTGGTCCGAAGGGTTTTTACCCCCTACAGGAATAGTCTTCAATTCCATAATATCTTGATCTATGAAGAGTTGTCAAGGACGAATTAAGAATAACATCTTTGCAATAGTAATGGAACCAAAATCCATGGAAGATATTCTATCTTCCTCCAAATCGAATTCAAAAATGAACAATAAATCTTCATGAAGCGACAATCGAAATTTTCCTTCGAGCTTCCAAGCATTTTCAATAGTTTCCTTGAAAAAATTAAAATCAACTCTACTTTTACCCACAAAATATCAACCAAAAATTTCTCACAAACCCCAAGTTCATCAACCAAATCGGATGAAGAGATGATGGATTTCGACTTACCGTTGATCGATTGAGGTTTGTGGAATGATAGCTTGCACGAAGAATCAAAAAATTCGCATCCTTCTTTGTTTTCCCCAACTAAAGCATTTCTCCAATTTCCAATTTTAGGGTTAGGGTTTGTATTTCCACCCTTTTCACCATTCTCCGGGGAAGATACGACGTTCCCTTCCGATCCATCACACAAATTATGCTTAGTACCCACCATCGCGCCATTTTCTCCCGAGGAAGAAGACTTAGACATCAATGTCGGAAAATCATCCATCTTATTCCTATTATTTTTGCTCATTAGAAACTATTCTCTAACTTAAAAACACCAAATTAATTACCTTAATCTTGTAGAGGGCAAGAAGAGGAATCAAATGCAAAAGAATCATTGAATTTGAATGAGAGGTTAGAGAGAAATTGAAATTTTTGTTCTTAGGTTTAGATGGGTTTTTTTGAAAACTCTCTCAAGAGAGAGAAACTCTATGGTAAAGTATGCCTCCTCATGCTAGTTGATCATTACTAGGTCATTTACGTTTCATTTGTCAGTTCACAGATGATTCATTTAGCATTAGACATGTTAGTTGGTAAATCACTTATATATACACGTATGAGCTTTTTATTTCGAAACGAAGCTTGATGAATTCGGAAACCAAATATGATCCAAATTGGAAAATTGAGATAGTGGAGCAAACTAAGGCAGTTGGGGAAGTTTCAACAGTTACATAATGTCAATGATTCTTGGGGGCGGTTTAGGTGTTGGTGGCGAATCCAGTGAACTTGTAGGATGACAAATATGTAACATTTAATCCAAATTTTTGTTAAAATGATTTATGTAGAGATGGATGTATGTAGAGATGGATGTATCTTACAGTGGAAAATTAAGACATTGTCCCGAAGAATTAAAACATTTATGAAATAATTGTGTAATTATTCTTTCGAGTTTAGACGTTTGATAGTTCTATTTCTATCAAAATCAGCTCGTGGACATTTATAGGATGAGACTTAGCTCATCCAGTTTTCGAATTCCTTGGTGGCAAACCAGATGCCACTGAACTTGAGGAAGTGTGCGGCAGAGTTTGTGAACCCATGTGAATTTGTAACTAGAACTTTTTCCGTTTTTCTTTTAAAGAGAAGACAGAACCTCATTCATTACCCAAGATCTCTTGCTCCTCCAAGGAGTGAGTATAAGAGTTGGTTCATTCGCATTAGCATTCCAGAATTGAAACTCAAGGTTGTTTACAAGAGTTCTAGAATTTCACCAAACCAAATATGGTTTATAGCTAATCGGTTACTAAAGGCAGATATATGGGCTGCTTCTATAATCTAAAATCTACTTAAATAAAAACCTTCAGCTTTGAAATTAGTGCAGTTGGTAGCATATTTTTTCCCTTACTTTGTAACTAAAACGACTCATGTGGATTCAATGTAATCCCAACTTGTACGCCTGTGTAATTAGAGTCGGTGTATGGTTCACCCTCCCAAAGCCAAAGTCTACAACCACTGTACCAAAACAACAACTAACATCTATCCTTCACAATAAAAGCAAAAGAAAAAAGTGATAGTTAAAGAAAGCATGAAGTGTGATTATGCATGAAGCCTCCCAGAAAGTTAGCACATAAGTGATAGTAACACAAGTAAGACCTGATGTTTACATTGTTGCGATTTACAATCTGAAAAAGCAGGGTACCGAAATACAACCTACTTTTCGTTTGGGCTCGTGAGACTTATGGTCAGATCTGGACGATCTCAAAAATCAATATCCAGATCTGTTAACCTGA
>JAJJMA010313909.1:0-10135 GCA_023529015.1 Papaver nudicaule
GGTTACACCCCAGGTTTCTTTAAAAACAATTGGGATATAGTAGGAAAGGATATTATCTGCCTTGTTCAAGATTTTTTTAAATCAAAATTTTTATTAAAGGCTTTAAACTACACTTATATTACGCTAATTCCAAAAGTTCAAAACTCCTCTTCACCAAGTGATTTTAGGCCAATTAGCCTTAGTAACTCCATTTATAAACTGATTTCTAAAATCCTAGCAAATCGCCTAAAACCTCTTCTAGATAAGATTATATCTCATAATCAATCGGCCTTTATTTCTGGGAGGCAGATTACTGATAATGTTATAATTGCCCATGAACTCCTTCATAGTATGAAAACTTCAAAAAATAAAAAAAGTCCATTTGGCGCTTAAGATTGATCTCTCAAAAGCTTTTGACAGAGTCGAATGGGATTTTATTGAAAAAGTTCTGTTAAGTTTTGGTTTCAGTACTCATTGGTGTCAATTGATTATGCAATGTGTCTCGACCACTTCCTTCTCTGTTCTCCTAAATGGAAGACCTAGTAAAGTCTTTAAAGTGGATAGAGGACTTAGACAAGGAGATCCTCTATCCCCATATCTTTTTATCCTCACTATGGAAATTCTGTCTAGGATGCTTGTTTGTGCATAAAACTATCCTAGTCTTAAGTCACAAACCTACAAAATAAATACGGTATTGAATCCTTGGATCTACTTAATACAAGAGAGTAACATCCAATAAAACACACAAGTAACCAAGAACACTAAATTACTTCTTTAAAGGTCATAATTGATCATTCATATGAAGGTGGTAATCATAATACAATATACAAGTTTTAGTCTTAAATGACTTTGAGTAAGATTACAAGGTAATGTTGATAATAGTTCTCACTTAGCTCACTACTTAGTTCTTCTTCTTCAGTTCTCGTACTCAAAAGTCCATCCTCAACTCATTCTACTGAGCTGAGTATTTATAGGAGTTCTAAGGCGGTTCCCAGATATTTGCGTTCACACCTGGTGGGATCCTTACACCTCCCTTATCAGTGCGGCCTTCTTCTCTTAGTCTGCGGCCTCTCGCTTACTTACAACTGAAGTCTTCTTCTTTGTGCGGCTCATTCTTGTTTCCATCGCCGAGAACTTGACGCGCGTCCCTTGACTTTTGACTTGCTCTGACCATGCATTTAATGTAAGTGGTTGGATGTTTCCTACGCCTCACATCTGTCTCTTGAGGTCTTGTCCCATCAGATCTGTCGTGGTTGGTTCTCATCCCTTCATCTGGATTCTCTCCATAGATGGATAAGGCTTCATTAGATCTCAGCCTTCCATCCAGATCCTTACTCGAGATTGTAGTGAGGACTTTTAGATCTCACTCAGTGCTTCGCTCTCACCTGGCTTATCCTACTTCCTCTTCTCAGATGCTTACACGTGGGTGGTGGGTACTTTGTACCAACAATGCTTTTCAAAGCAGAGTCTGAAAAGAAAATCTCAGGGATTAGGGCAGCTAGAAATGCCCCTCAGATTTCTCATTTGTTTTTTGCGGACGACTGTTTTCTTTTTTCTAAGGCTAGCATTTCAGAAGCAAGAAATATAATAGATATCCTAAACTCCTTTGGTGAAATGACTGGTCAAGTTATAAATTTTCAAAAATCGGGGGTTTATTTTTCCCCCAAAATACATAATAGACATTGTAAGATCCTTTCTAGGATTCTAAAAGTGAGGAAAATATCTAAGAATGTTAAATATTTAGGCACTCCTCTATTTTTTTATAAGAAAAAAGAAAGAAAAAAATTGAACCTTTGCTTGATAAGTACTATGCTTCCCTGCAAGGATGGAAAAATAAACTCCTTGCTCAAGACGGAAAAATTGTGCTTATCAAATCAAACCTTAGCTCTTATCCCACGTATCAGATGCAATGTCTAGCTTTTCCTAAGAATACTCTCAAAAGAATGGATGACATTCAAAGAGATTTTTGGTGGGACAAAAAAGACTTAGATCATTGCATCTATACAAAATCTTGGGGTTTTATATGTAAAAGTAAAAACAATGGTGGATTGGGAATTAGAAATCCCAAGAAACATGATCTCTCTTTGCTAACTAAGCTAGCTTGGAGGATGATCAACAACTCTGACCAGTTATGGGTCAAGGTTCTAAAATATAAATACTATCCTTTCCTCTAACCCTCTAAAAAAATCTAGGAAAAGCAACAACTCTTGGATATGGAATAGTATTAAAAAAGGTCTAAACATCATTAAGAACAATCACGTTTGGCAGGTTAATAATGGTGTGGATATTAACATTTGGGAAGACTTTTGGTTACCAAACCAATTCCAAGTTTTAACCCCTGTTCTGTCAGATGAATATCTCCCTGCTAAAGTTAATCAGTTGTTAATGGATAATGGTGATTGGAACTTTGATGTGATTAATAAATACATTGATCCATCGCTTCATAATCACATAAGATCCATTACTACTAATCCTCATAGCAGTGATAAAATTAGATGGAAATATACCCCCAATGGGAAATGCACTACTAAATCTGTCTATAAATACTTAACAAAGTATGAAAGCCAAAATTGCAACATTGACTTATGGAAGAGATTATGGAATTTGGAAGGTCTGCCTAGGGTGAAACTGTTTTGTTGGAAGTTAGTGTCTAGAGTCCTTTCTGTTGGAAAAAGAATTTTTTCTTTTAACAAAAATGCATTACCTAGTTGTAGGTTATGTAACAACTGCAGTTTGGAAGATGAAATACATCTTTTTGTTCTCTATCCCTTTGCTAAAGCAACCTGGTTTGTTTTTTCTCTGAATTTCCTTTGTTTCAACACTCATAATGATAGTATCTCCTCTTGGTTCAATGCTTGGATAAAAGACAAATCCATCTGAGATAAACACAGCCTAATAGCATACATTTTATGGGAAATCTGTAATACAAGAAATGCAGTAAGTTTTAGAGGTGCCAAGTCAAATCCTAGAGACCTGATTAGAAAGATCAATATTGAGTTTACTTGTTTAACAAAATTAAATGTTTCTGCTGTGCATACTCAGAAGGACAATGTTGTTATCAATGGGAGTGATATGATTGATCAGCATGATTGGATTTTCTCTTTTGATGCTTCATTCGAAGCCTCTGACTTTTCTATGGGGTTTGCAATATTATTACATGACAAATCAGGTGCAAGAAGACAATGTAGATGCGGGTCTGGGTGGGCAGCCAGCCCTCTAGATGCGGAGGCTAAAGCTTTTTTGGAAGTGGAGAAGTGGATAAAAGACAAAAGAATCAACTCTTTCAGTATCTACAGTGACTGCAAGAATTTGGTTATGGCGGTGAACGACAAGTCTAACAACAACTCTTCTCTGGTGTGGAATGCGGCTACAAATGTGGCAAAGTGTGTCAATGTTTTCTCTAGTTTTTCAAGTTCTCGGTGTGTTTCCTTTATTCACAAAGACATAAAGTGTGTGAAGTTGGTTGATAGAATTGTTAAATCTGCTAGGTTGAGAAAACAAGTATCTTTCAATACTGAGTGTCTGTCTAGGTCGGAAAACCTTTCCTTTTTTGCTTTAGCGGAATCTGGGTCCGATCCTTTATCTTCTGTTGTAAATTCTGTTGGTGTTTAATGAAATTCCTGTTTATAAAAAAAAAAAAAAAAAAGACTAATTTTCCTTAGAATTAGCATGATTTTTTCACTTTGATTGCAAAATTCAGTTCCAAAAAAGTTGTAGACCGATCTAAAAAAAGTTGTAGACCAATCTAAGAAAAAGTGCAATAAAGGCTAACTTTTTTGCATTTCTGTAGTTTTATGGAAAACCTTTTCTTGACCGGCTGTTTTAGGGGCTGGCTGATTTATTAGGGAAGCCGAATAATGAGATAAAATAAGGGTGTCTAATAGTTTTTTTCAAAACCCCTTATCCAAATATTTTCTTAATTACCAAACTACCACTACTTAATTATAACTAAATTGTTCAAGCGCCGCCACCCCCACCACTACCGGCACCAGAGCCACCACCGCCACCGCTATTGGCACCAACGCCACCACCACCACTACTGGCACCAATCCCACCACCACCGCTACTATCGACATCAATGGCGCCACCACCACCACTAAATTTCGTCTGGATTTTTGTCAACAAATCCAACCGAAATTTCTGGAAATTGAAATTTTCATTGTGTTGTAATTTCCTGTTTCGTCTAGATTTTTGAAAGAAATTTCAGTCGAAACTATACAGACTCTAGCAAATTTGGTTTCAGAGAAATTTTCGTCTGGAATTGACCTAGATAATCAAACTGAAACAAAAATCGTCTAGATTATCATAGTTTACACTATTTTCGACTAGGTTGGTTGTGACACAATTTAACAAATCCAACTTTTCGTCTAGAATTCACCTAGATAATCAAACCGAAACTAAAAATCGTCTGGATTTTTCACAGTTTACCCTATTTTCGGCTAGGTTGGTTGTGACATAATTTAACAAACTCAATTTTTCGTCTGGAAACAATGCATGCAATACAGAACTAATCCAGACAAAAATTCTGGAAACTTAATATTTCGGTTGGATTTCTAGGGTTTAATCCAGACGAAAATCTCATTGAACCGTATTTCTTAATCAATCAATCAAACAATCCACGCATAAAAATTAAGTCATAGACAAAATTAAATAATAAAACTGATTTTCAAGGAGGGACTCATTTTCATCACTTTCATTAGGGAGGAGGTGGTGGCGGCGGTGGCGACGGAGGAGGTGGTGGTGGCGGCCCCATGTGCCTGCAGTAATGGTGGTGAAACATGGGGAGAAGTGGAAGGAGGAGATTTAGATTTTGTTTTTGGTTACAAAACTAGGCTTTTATTTTATAAGGTAATTTAGACTTTTCATTATTTTTTGACACCCCTTATAACATCCCCTAGGATAGTAATATTGTTTTCCGGCTTCCCTACTAAATCAGCCTGCCCCTAAAAAGCCAGTTTTTCTTGCCTCTCCAGAATTATTCACTTTCCATGTTCCACTGGTATTAAATACAACCAGAGGCGGAACTACAGCTAGGCTTCCCCTGCAGAACTAGCTTCCAGTTTAATATTCCGTCATTTATCCAGCGAACACACATAATGCAATGCATGACCATTTATCTTTTCAGTATGATGGCGATAACAGAGGTGAGCAACATAAAATTCCATGATTTCAATTTGCAGTGGCTACCTAAGCAGTTTAATAGTCACACCATCAGAAGTGTCATTGTGTCTACCTACCATACCACTGAACCAGTACCCCTACATCTTTCGATCCAGAAGGGGTGCAGAACATAACAGTAATACACTAAAGCAAGGCCAATTCTTGTCTACATCACAAGTGTAGGTATATGGCAAGTATAATTAACGCTATCGTATGATTCTTCCTAATCTGTATACTACATTCAACTATCAATATACCCAAATTTGAAATAATGGGTAAAACCAATCATGTCAAAATCCAAATTTCAGCAAATTCAGTCCACAAGAAAAAAATTCTAAGATACTAAGATATGGGTTTTCTTCCTAAAATTATCGTTATCCATACTTCATATTCACACAAGAAAATTTAGGAATTTTAGCAAAAAAAAAAGAGAACAGTTTGACCACAATTACCTGACAAAAGCTGCTGATATTATTCATGAAAGAGAGTAGTTTCTGAATCACTAGATTTCCAACAAGGCAACAACGGTTTCCAAATTTCTCAGAAATTCTTTACCTTTCGAGATAAAAGAAGTTTGGAGATTCTACTCATGTCCTGAATTTCTCAGAAATTCATTACCTTCACAAATGAGAATTTTATATCTAACTAGTCAAGACTTGCAGTACCTGATTTCTTTTTCCCGTCAGACTCATCCGAGATGGGATGTTTCAAGACATAAGAGATCAGATCATATACAGACATATGAAGGAAAAAAGCATGTTAAAGATCAGAGATGCAACGCCCTGTAAGATATAAGGACATAGCCGAAAATGATAGTTGCATCTTAGTTTCTAGATTCAACTTAACTTACTGAACAAGAACCGTTACTAACTCAGACTCAGTACCATTAAACTATTAGAGACCAACTTGTATGCAGTTGCATTCATGCTCAATATATCTGGAAAATAAGATACAGACTTGACTAAACATACACTTAACCCAAAACAAAACAACTTTATCAAGCCATTTAATTGAGATACTAAGACTAAATCAGCATACTTTTTATCCTCAAAGACAGGACAGGTGGATTCTCCTGTTTCAGTTCTTCATCTCATATGATCGCTTCAAGTCCAGCAATACTCTCTCAGCCACCTTTACGCTTGGGAATGCTTCTGCATTACCATAAAATTTATTAGTTGTCCGTTATTGGTAATGAATTTCGACGGATAAACCTTCTAAAAACTGATTTTGCTTAATACTAAAAGTTGCAACTATGAGATAGGAAATGACCATTTCTTCGAAAATGCTTGAAATGCAGAAAACAACAAAGTAGGTCCTTGTAAGAATATCAATTTCACCAACTTGGGTCAGACAACCAGCAATGATCGCCATTGTTACAACAAGTTCTCACAATATCATCGCAAATCTAAATAGGACTTTCATAACTTTAGGCACATAGAAAAGCAGAGTGATATCACCCATACCTCGCACGCAGTACTTCAATATGAAACTCAAGAGCAATTCTGACTTGAGCACCATCGACTAATGTATTCAGTGCGACCACTGACCACAGTCAGTTAAACATACAGCGTGCACAATGACTACAGAGCGTGCATAGTGACTGTAAACATGGAGAGATACATATTCTTGCTATTGTTGCAGAACTTCAAGAAATTGGATGATTCAAACACAAGGTTACTGACATAAAAGATAACCTGAATTCTATTTAAGAAGATGTGTTTTCTGTGGACACAATACAAAGCAGAATTCACTTCCATTACATGATATTTTTAAGGTTCTAGCATATACTGATATAACATCAATGAAATAGCGTTCACTGAACAACCCCACAAAATATGTATTCACGACAAGGACGAAATAGCATGGTTACCTGATTCTCTTCTTAGTCATACTCTTCCTAGCAATAGAGTTCAGTGAAACTAAGCTTTCAAAATATTTCACTGCTCCTCCCCCATTTAAATCATCGATTTCTGTTTTTCTGGCAGTTCCATACATTGAGTCATATGAAACTATGCTACATTTGTCCTTGAACAGAATCTCAGCATTCTCAAAAGACCCGATAAGTTCCAAAGAATAAAAGCGACACCTTATGCTGTCGCATGTAATGCTATAAAGTTCAGTCCAAGAGTCTGAAACTCCATACTCTTGCATTACCCATATATCAAAAGTCTCTTTGTTAGCAACAAGTACACAAAGACACCCATTTAACACTCGTATATTCATAAAATACTGATCAGTTTCTGATAGTGGCATTGGTGGTTGCAGTTCTTCAAACCTCTCTTCACTGATATCCATTGAGACTATCGTTCTAAAGGATGTTTCATCTTTCATACCACCAAACCAATGAAGAGCTCCATTGAAAAGCACCCCAGACTCCTGGGGACAACGAAACTCATATTGAGGGGACTGTAAACTTCTCCAAGAGTTCGATTTCAACGAATATACTTGGACTAAAAAACACTTGTAAGCTGCAAGAATGATAGTTACTAACTTGTAATCATCTGTCTTGTAATCGTAACCAAAGCCACCGAAACTATTGTACCCATTATCAAATTTATCTGATACTGGTGAATTGGGTAATCTCTTGTATTCATTTGTTGCTGGGTTCCACAGAATAAGGAACTTCATCGCGTAATTCCGGCCGTATACTAATCCATTACATGAACCCAACAATTTAGTATTCTGATTTCTTAAAAATTTGTAAGGGGTTTTCAGTTCAACAAAATGAGCATCATCATCTGAATCAAAACTTGAATACAACTTGTACGCCTTATCAGTTTTAACCAGTAGACTACATTTGTTTGTTTTGGTAGTGTAATCTAGATGGGATTTAGCAAAATCAGGATCAGAAATTATAGAAAACCAAGACTTGCAAACACACTTACAGACAAGTAACGATTTCACTTCTGTTAGCCTCAGAAGGATATCGAGGCAGATCTCTTCTGGTAGACTTGACATTGTTAATTGTTTCTCCTCCTCCTCCTTCAAATTGAGTGAACAGAGAAAAAAGTTAGGGTTTTTTCTGAAACAATTTTGGGAATGAAATAAAATGAAATGAAATGCGAAAACATCAGCTGTAAATAAGCCAACTTTATGAACTATTTAGAAATTAGAATTACATCCCTTGACCATTGTTGACAATTGACATCACTCATCTGGGTTATGGTCGAGTAGGTACACCCTTTAAAAGAGCTCACGAACATAACATGAGTCGTCAAACTAACATAAAATTGCAATGTATAAATTTTGCATTGGATTTTCATGTCTAGCTATCTTATTTACTTTTGGATAGAGCAAAAAAAAAATAACTTATTTACTATTCCAAAGGACTTTTGGAATAGCATAAAAATAAAAAAAAAATATCTGATACCAGAGAACAAAATTTAGTCATAAAGTTATGGATAACTGTTGGACCGGAAACTCTGAAATGTTGGAGAAAACTAACCAATGTATAAATCTACAGAAAAGAAGGTCAAATTACAAATAATAGCGTGTCTTCGTTTGGGAAGGAGATTGAGTGATGATCTAAAGAATAGAAGGTCAATTCAAAACTATAAATATAGATCTGTTTAATGCTCCATAGTAGTACTGCTGCTTGGTTTCTTTCTTTGTATGGTATTGGGAAATTCTTGTATGTTCTGGGTATGAATTTTCATTTCATATTGTCGTGGATAGTATTTTTTAAATCGCGTTATTAGTTATCGTTCAGTTTGGAAATTCGTTAAAACTATGATTTTTGTATTATTATCTTAATTATTGATACACTCAGGCCTTAAAGAAATTCGTTATCCTTCTACAATCCACTTATTTACAATGTTAAAGAATATTTACAAAGGTAATTAAAGTGAGGTTGAATGCACATAAAAATTACGCCTAATTAAGTTCAATGATATGGGTTTTCTCGAAAAGTAATATGGTTTGGTGTTGCAATGCTGCATTGAAGGAAAAAAAAAAGAAAAATTGGAGCGATCTTCATATTTTGGAAAATTTAAATGTAGTTTTATACTTGAGCTCAAATAATGTCAGTGAATAGAAAAATGGTTGTTCAGTTGTAGATAAAAGATTGTTTTTTTTTTTCTTGTAACAATACACATTCGTCCTCATCTGCATTGAAATGGGTGGATTTTTCTTTATTTCTTTGCCTACTTACCTGGGTTTGTAAGTAGTATGCTTTGGTCCAACTTTGATATAACCTTTACAATTCAAAAAATAAAATAAAAGCATTCACCAAATCAAAATGTCCGATGTGTAGTGTGTTGTAGGTTGGTAATGGACCTCATCATCTAAATGTGCAAGCCAGTTCTTTTTTTTTTTTCTGGTGTAATTGCATGATTACCGGCTCGGTGCTTTAGCCAAGAATCTTGAATAGTCACGGTTCACGGACCCGCTTGACAAAATGTCTGGTCCCTTTATCAAAATGTCGGGTCCCTTTAACAACACCCATTTATATTGGGCATTGGGCAACAAAACCTAAACTAAACTGTCACTTGGGATGGACACTTGTGTGATTGTGTCGGTAAAGTTAAGCACCATGTCGTCTCGCTTTGGCTAATGGTTATGGCTATGAAATTTCAACACATGAGTGTTTTCTGGAATGTGGTTTTTTATTTAAAGAGGAAATTAAACAAAAGCCCCTTGTTTTCACATGTCTTCACAATTATCCTTTATAGGGCTAAATATGAAGTCCACTAAAACTGATTTTATTCATAATGCCGGAAATACCCTATGTATACTCGGTAAAGTTCAATTTAGTTTCAGATCTAAATATTCATTCTTTCTCTTCTCTTTATCCTTTTGTTTTAGCCACCACCACCTCCAACATCACATGTGTTTCTCCGCAGCGACGGCCACCACCGACGTCACCACCTTTTCTCCACCGTCACCACCTTTTCTCCACCGTCACCACCACCATCACCACCATCATATCTGTGATGATACTCCAAGAAGATATAGAACTGCAATCAAACAATGAAATTAAAAAAGCTAGGGTTTCAAA
>JAJJMA010313924.1:0-15862 GCA_023529015.1 Papaver nudicaule
GGGTTGTTTCAGATCCTTACAGTGTGTAAGAAACTGAAGAGAAGTGAAAGAATCCGTTACTGATAACAGAGAGAAGAGAAACCCAAACGATCAAGAAACAAGGAAAGAAAGAAAGAAAGAATAAAAAAGAGACTGAGTCGTTTTGAGAGTCGTTTGGTTTGGGGGAGAGAAGAAGAAAGTAAAAGAGACGGCTTTTTCGACAATGATGGTGGGGTGGCTAAAACAGAGTAACAGTAAATAATAAAGGGAGGAAGAGTCCAAGTTAGGAAATTTAGGTGGTGGCAAATATTTTTTTTTGTCACCCTCCTCCTTATGATTCCGGTACCTGAAAAATCTATAGTTTCAGAAAAAAAAAATGGAGTCTAGGGGTTTCTCTATAATTTTGATGGTATAAGACTCTTATGAGGATTTAATATTTCCTAGGGAGAAAATTTAATGCGGCAAAAAAAAAAACTTGTTTGACAACCAGAAGTAGGAACAATTTGTGATGAGAAAATAGGGTGTTTGTATATCAGAAAAAAGCATGAGCTCACAAGTTATTAGCAAAAATGAGTTTGTTTTTTCTGCTTCAATAAATCATTCTGAAATAGAAATGCGCGTGTATTTTATCACGATTGTTAAAACCTGGTTTTTGTTGATGAATAACCATAGATTTTTGTTTTTCACTACTGTCGATGAATTTAGGATCAAGTGGTATATTTTGCCATTTTAGTAAAATAAATAGCATTTCTCTAATTTGGGTCTCCGATCAAAAGGTTGTTGCAGCTTACCTTATGCAGCATTTCTCTAATTTATTCCGAATAAAAGATTTTTTTTTCACTAGGAAAAGATAATTCATTAATGAAAATTACGAAACAATGCCTAAAGGATCCTGGATTTGGAAAGGCATAAAAAGGGGACTAGAAATAGTGAAGAAACACTACTGTTGGGAAGTTGGTGATGGGAAACAAATTGATATATGGAAGCATAGGTGGGTACCAGGTTTAGAAGCTCTCATAGTCCGCAAACCAGGGATTACTGGTTGGAGCTCAGTAAGCCAGCTTATAGACCATGAAACAAAAAGATGGAAGGTAGATATCTTAAGAAGTTTGTTTGATGATAATGTAGTTAAACTCATTCTTCAGATTAGGATACCAATAGAAGGTAGGATAAGGTAAGGTGGACAAGTACTAACAATGGCATGTTTACAGTTAAAAGTGCTTATAGGTTTATACTAAATAGCACTATAGACATGAATACAGTCCCTAATAGTGATTTCCCATGGACAAGTTTCTGGAAAATTAGGCTTTCCCAAAAGATTCGATATTTCTTGTGGAAATGTTTACAGAATTGTCAGTCGGTAAGGAAAAAAATTGGTAGATTCATTACAGTTGTGGATACTGGTTGCCCATTGTGTAGGTGTCATGAAGAAACAGTGCAACACTTGTTTTTTGAGTGCAATATAGCAAAGAATGTTTGGAGTCAGATCGATGCTGGTCTAGCTAATAGGATTCAGAATAAAGATTTTGTTGAATTTTTCAGGGAATGCCTAACCAATACTCCTGGTACTAATCCTATTAGTGAGAATAGAATTGTATCCCCAGGTATTATTTTGTGGCACATTTGGAAGGCTAGGTGCACAAAAGCCTATGAAAGACTGCAATTAACAACTGCATTTATAGTGGCTCAAACTAAAAAGTTTCAGGATGATTGGTCTAGGTGTAATTCTGATCTTGCTACTATAGGGATAGTAGGATCAGTAAGACTAAACAGATTAATTGGTTGGCAATTACCAGCTAAAGATGTTGATAAAATAAACTTTGATGCTAGCTACCATAAAGGAAATTCAAAATGTGGAGTTGGCCTAATTTTACGTAATGATGCAGGGACCTGTAGGGGCAATATCTCTCCAAGGACAAGTAGCTGATGAGGAACAAGCTGAAGCATATGGAGCGTTTAAGGCAATTGAATGGGCTAAAGAGATGAAAGTGACAAAGCTTCAGCTGGAGGGAGACAGTAGCAATGTAGTAGCTGCAATCAATGGAGGTTTTTCGGCTGTGAAATGGCCTACAAATCCTTTCATTTTAGACTCTATTTATTTACTTTCTAGTTTTGAGACTTGGAGTTGTACCTACTCTCCAAGAAAAGCAAATAATGTAGCTCACCTTTTTGCTAAAGAAGGTTATGAAGAGTACCAGTATTGTTAGAGGTGGAAACTTTCCCATTTGGTTAAAAGCTTCACTAGAACTCTAGAAGCTGACATTGTTTCGTAATTTTCATTATTGAATAAAAGAAAAAAGAAAATAACTAAACCTAAGATCCCAGTGAATATATGATGTAATGAAAGAGGTGCAAAATGAATAATCATACACTTGCTGCAGCTCATTATTTTGAAACTAATTGTTCGATTCGTTTACAATGACAAGCGAATTATTTGACTACAGCTACCACTTGTCGGGGAGATTGTCCTCACAACACGGATGGTGATGCTCAAGATTGGCTTGGCTTAATTTTGTCGGTTCAGGCGTTCCTCGTTTGCTTCTTTCAAATATTAGAATAAGTTTCAAAGGGTGTTACCTGTTCTCGAGTACTCTGCCCATTCTTTGGCCATTCCCATTTATAATCAAAAGTATGAGGTTTGTTATGGATTGCATCACAAATTAACTAATCCACCAGTTGTTGACATCAACTGCAAGTTCAGTGGGCCATTCGAAATGGTGATGCATTCAAATAGTACTCATAACTCTCTATATTGAACCTCCATGTCCAAAATAATGAATGCTTGGATACCAAATACTACATTAAATGTTAGCTGGAGAACGGACAGTTCCGGTGACCGGGATCCGGTTTCTTATTTGGAAGCAAAAAAAAAACAATGCTCGATAGTCATTTTTTTTTTGTTTTTATGGAATAAACAGGGCTAAAATTTTATTAGAGTAAAGGTGTTATAGCACTTGTAACCAGTTACAACTTACAAGCTAATGAGAATAAGATGTTAATTCCCTTCGATTAGAGCACCCCAACTAATGATTATGTCCCTAATTGTATATTATACAGTGAACCCCATTTGTACACAGATATCTTGAACATCATTATGATGTGATCAACAGATTTACCTCTCTTCTTCCCCATTACTCTGTTATTTCTTTCTCTTCACAACGTCCATAGAATTGCATATGGCAGAACCTTCCACACTTTCCTTGCTAGATTTCTCCTGTTGTGCAGTGGCCACTGTCTAAGCTGCTCATTCACTGAGGATTTCTGAGTCCATTGTATCTTGCTTCTAGTGAAGAAGTATTCCCATACCTGCTTTGAGAATGAGCATTGGAGCATGATATGGTTAACAGTCTCCTCAAAGTTGCCACATAAACCGCAATTGACCTCAGCAATTCCACATCCTCTTTTGTTTAGACTACCTATTGTAGGTATAGCATTCCTGGTGACAAATCAAGTGAAGAGTTGAACCTTGTTTGGCACATGCTTCCTCCAGATGTGCTTAAAATCTCCCCCATTATTACCTATGTTGGCAGTGTTTACCTGAGTTAAGCACATGTATCCTTCCCTTACTGAATACTCCTTACTTAAGTTCTTGTACACAACATAGTCAGGATTTTCTATAATATTTGGAGGGTTGCCAAGTATAGAGAGAAGGTTATTGAGTTCAGTCACTATTTCCACTCTAGGCTGTCCTTTAAGCTGAATGCTCCACCAACCATTTTGGATTAGATCTGCAACTTTGGCCCCTTTAGCTACAGCTTCTTTGTATGCCTTCTTATGATAGTCGTTAAAGCAGAGGAGAAACACCGTTAATTTTTAATGACAAATTTTAAAAGTGGCAGATGGTGGTGTTATACTTCTCGGTTTCTCATTTTTATAGAAATGTAAGTCTTGTAAGAAAAAAATGGATAAATAGTGCAACCAATACTAGGACTCTACTTCTACTCATCTTTATAGTTAGGTTTTTAAATTTTAGGATCTAAGGAAATCATTGTTTTCAAAACACATACAATCCTCTTCTATTTATTTATATATTTTCCTACATTTAGTGCCCTGATACTAGCAAACCTTACCAGTAGTGTCCACACTAGTCCTGATTCCAGTATTACTCTCTATAAAAGTGAAGTTCATAATCTCACCATGAAAACCCTGTGTTGGAACTGCCAAGGTTTTGGTGGAAAACCAACTAGAGATCACCTCAAATACCTTAACTCTTTGCACGCTCTAGACATAATATTCATGTCAGAAACTAAAGTAAATGATGATAGGATTATAGGTCTCACCAATTTTCTTCAGATGCCAAACAAAATCTTTGTTCCGTCCAATGGTCCAGCTGGTGGACTAATTCTTCTTTGGAAGGATGGGTTTGAACTTGAAGTTGTGCATACCTCCTCTAACATGATCCATGATTTGATAAAGAACGATCCCGCAAGAGGAGAGTGGTTTTTATCTTGCATTTATGGTACTTCGTATAGAAATGAGCAATATGCTCAATGGGAATACATCAAAGAATTGAGCTCTAGTGTTAATGTACCATGGGTGGTTATACGTGACTTGAATATTACCTTAAACCCTGATGAGAGAGTCAATCAATCATCCCAATCCCACACGCCGGCTAGTATCACCAACCTCATCTCTGAGTCAGATCTTTGTGACTTGGGTTTTAGCGGAAACTCGTATACGTGGTCTAGTAACAACCATGGGACTGGTAGAGTTAAGTCCAGATTAGACAGAGCCTTAGTAAACAGTTTGTGGTTACTTGTCTTCCCTGAATCCACCTTGCACCACCTGCACCAGAATGGTTCAGACCACACTCTAATTATGCTAACCCTGTATAGTAGTAATACTCCTAGGGGTAAGAACTGGAAGTTCTTTGAATTTTGGCTCAGTAATTCCAGCTGTAGTGAGGAAATTAAAAAAGCATGGCACTCTAACTCATCTGGCTCTGCAACTTTCATCTTTAGTGACAAATTAGCTAATACTAGAAGAATGCTAGGAATCTGGAGCAGAACAGTTTATGGGCACATACAAAATACCATATCCTCTCTTCAAAAAGAACTGCACCAGCTTCAAAGTCAGGACATGAATGGTAGCAATGATCACCAGATAACCAGAATTGAATCAGAGATTGATCAGTGGAATGAGCTGGAAACTAGGCTTATGAAACAGAAATCTGGTGAACATTACTTCAAGGATTTTGATAAAAAAACAAAGTATTTTCATATCAAGGTTAATCGCAGGAAGTCAAGGAACATAATTGATTCCCTACTTGCAGCAGACGGGACTTGGTGTAAAGACAGAACAAGCTTAGAATCCTTACTTACAACACATTTCCTCAACATAAGCACTACTTCGAATCCATGTTGCAGTGAAGAATTTTTGAGCCATATACCCTCGATCATTACAAATGAAGATAATGAGAAACTAGTCAGAATACCAGATGAAGATGAAATCCATGATGTAATTAAAACTATGGAAGCTTGGACTTCACCGGGACCAGGCGGATTTCCTCCAGGGTTTTATCAAACTCAATGGAACACCATTAAAGCTGATGTTATAAAAATGGTTTAGAACTTCTTTCATTCAGGGTTTATGCTAAAACAGTTGAATCCCACAAGGTTTTCTCTGATTCCTAAGTCGTCTACTCCTCAAAATCCTGAAGATTTCCGACCAATTTCTCTATGCAATACATCATATAAAATCATCTCAAAGATTCTACAGTCAAGAATGAAATGCTTCATTGAGAAAATAATCTCTCATATGCAAGCAGCCTATGTCCCTGGAAGGCTCATTAGGGAGAATATTACAATGGTTTAGGAGATTGTACATACTATGAAGAGGAGTGAGGCTAAAGAAGGTGTGTTGGCCATGAAGATGGATATGTCGAAAGCCTTTGATAGGCTTGAGTGGTGTTTCATCATTGAAGTTATGAAGAAGTTTGGGTTCGGAGATAAATGGTGCCAACTAGTATTCCAGTGTATCAGCATGACACAAATAGAGGTTATGATTAATGGATCAGCGTGTAAGCCATTTAACCCGTCTAGAGGAATTAGACAAGGCGACCCTTTGTCGCCTTATTTATTCATCTTGGCCATGGAGGCTTTTTCAAGGAAACTTGCTCATTGTGAAGAGTCAGGCCTAATTACTGGTGTTCGAATAGCGAAAACTGCCCCAAGAATCAGCCATTTATTGTTTGCCGACACCTGTTTATTGTTTTGTAAAGCTACTGAGAAAGAAACTCGTGTTCTACTTCAGACCATCACTGACTTTAGTGCAACAAGTGGGCAGCTGATCAACTTCAACCAGTCGTCTGTATACTTCAACAAAAAAGTTCCAAATGCAGTCCGTACCAAACTTTCAGAAATCCTGGCGGTCCCTCAAATGGAGTTAAAGGAAAAATACTTAGGATTACCCTTCTTCATTGGGAAGAATAAGAAAATCCCTTTCTCAAACCTCATTGAAAAGATGAGTAGGAACATGGATACTTGGAGAAGGAAAAATCTCACTGAAGCTGGAAGGACTGTATTAGTCAAACATGTAACAAGTGTTGTACCAGTCCATAATATGAAATCCTTCAAACTCCCGGAGGATACAATTGCTGGCATGAACTCAGCACAATCAAGCTTTCTGAAGAACAAGAAAAACAACAAAGGTGTTCATCTCTTCTCAATGCAAAAAGCATGTCTGCATAAACACCATGGAGGTCTGGGTCTGAGGGATTTAGGACTGTTCAATAGAGCTCTCCTAGCAAAGTCTGCCTGGAGACTATGTACAAGGCCAGATGATTTGTGGGTAAAATCCTTAACAGCAAAATACATGTCAGCCAGTGACATCTTCAATCCTGGTGAGAAAACAGACTCTTCCTGGAGATGGAAAAGTATAAGTTCTGAACTCCAGTTTATAAAAGATAACAGCTGCTGGCAAGTGGGTAATGGACAGACCATTAAAACATTGTTTGACAAATGGATACCAGATCTTGCAGTCCCTCTAGTTCCTAAAGTAAGTATGGCAGTGGCATGTCAATTCAACACTGTAAGTACTCTTCTCAAAGCTAATGGTACTGCTTGGGATTATGACATTCTCAAGTTCCTCTTTAATCCACCATAAATTCAGCTCATCAGCAACATCTCCATCCATCCTTGTGAAAATGATAGACTGGTATGGCAACTAGAGAAGAATGGTTCATTTTGTGTCAGATCAGCCTACAGAAAACTATATGATGAAAAATACTCACTCCAGTTAAGCTCTGCATCCTCAATGCACATCGTCTGGTCCAAGCTTTGGAAACTACCTGCCATTCCTAGGTTTAAACACTTCATGTGGAGATGTTTATCTAATTCTCTATCAACCAGAATGCGCCTATCGAGAGCAATGAAGGAAATCGAGAAATGCTGTCCTATGTGCACTTCCACCCAAGAATCAGATGAACATATATTACTCCACTGTGATTTTGCTAGAGCTGCATGGGTCTCATTAGCAAATATTTACTCAGATGTTATACCTCACTTCAGAGACTAGATACTTAGTTGGTTCAATGATCTCAACACGGGTTATATAACTGAAGCAGAACTTATCAAAAAAGCAACGATAGCTTGGTGCATATGGGTGGAGAGGTGTAATGTGGTGTTTCAAGGAAAAAGGATAGACATTCAAGGTTTTATACACAGAACCACAACAACACTAATTTCTCATAAGGATGGCTGTGCAATCAGTTCCAATAAAATTAACAGCCAAGCACCTAGGATCTCTAGAGTCAACATTATATGGATCCCACCAGTATCAGATTTCCTTACTGTTAATTGTGATGGTTCATACTGTAAAGCTTCTAAATCAGGTAGAACTAGCTCAATTAATGTGGGACGAAGAGAATATTGTCTAAGATTGTGCACGGATCATCTCACTCCAAAAATTATGGATCATTTTCACAGTGTTAATCAGTTCAGTTTTTGACGTTTTTTTTTTTTGTAATGCGTCAAAAAAAAATCATGACAACCTCATATCGTTCGCATTAACTACACAAAATTTCAATGAGATTTTTTATAAACTGCCCCTAGTTCAGAAACCCACTTATATATAGGCCCCCCGAAAAAAAATTCATTTATTAACTGCCCCCACCGTTACTACGAAACTCTAGAGAGTTAACTCAACCTTTGACTAGTCAAAGTTTAAAGCGAAATTACCCAACGGGCCCTATAGATTACAAAACACTACGGGTTTAGTTTGGCGTATGCAGGTTTGGTTTGAATGGTGTTAGTGCTGATTGTTAGGAGAATGTGGCCTATGCTGATCCTATATAATTCAGCTACAACTATCTAAATAGTGTTAGTGCTGCTCTGGCAGCAAATGCATAATTCACAATTTCCATCTTAATTTGAGATACTATTTCAAGATGCACAACTCGTTCTCGAGAATGTTTAGAAGCTATAATGATGTGAACTTCTGTAACATCTTAATTTCTTGTTCATTTACCAGTTATGTACTAAATTTTGTTGTAGAATTTGAAGTTTAATCAATGCAAAGTTGTTTACGGATTGAAAATAGGTTGAATCGGTTTGACTCGGTAATGGGTCGAATCACTTACTCGATCAGGGGTTTACATGTCTTTATTTGATGACAGCCTTTAAAAAAATGGAGCACTTTATAGAATACTTAAAAAGAAAAGGCACTTTATATTAGCATATTTCAAACAGGACATTTTATAAAATCACCCAATTTCAATTTTACTTCTTATTTCGTCACCGGTACCTACTTACTGGAGGAAATAGTCGGAGGCAAACTTTGTGCGCTCAAGTATTGCGAGGATACGATGGAGAGAGAGAATGGTTTTACGAAGAAGGAAATCGTAGAAGATTGCCACATTTGAGGTAGGCCACATTTGGGCTATGCAATCAGTATCCTCGTCGGTGCTAGAGCTAACCAGCCTAAAATTTGAGAAACGACCTATTTGAGGTAGGCCTCAAAAATGACCTATTTGACATTTTTGTTGTTTTGTGAAATCCACTTTCGGTTAGTGGGAAACGGGGAATACATATACTTTATTATCCAAAGCAAACCAACGTGAAAAATGCAAAGACTTGTATATGTTCCGTTTCATACACACTAATAAGGTCCTCGAATTAGTTCGAGATCAATGTCTTCTCCTTTGACAACAATTTTCTTAAGTTTCATCCTGGGACCACATTACTGTTCTCTAAACACTAAACCTTTTCAAGTGTTTTCAAGAAAGCATCATCATTACTGATGCTATTAATGGTGAATTGATGTACAATGCTCAATTGTTCATAAGTTTTTGTGTTTGTTTCCAGGTCATAGTTGTCAAACATTAGACTTAGATCTTCTGTATTTTTAGAGTGGTCAAAATACAATGCTCAATTATTTTGGAATACTTAAAGGTTGGTTTTGGTGCTTAGTAGAAAAACATGTTTTCATCATTTCATGCCAAAATATAGAGAAATTCTTGATGGATTTCCCGAATAAACTTTTCCAACAACATTATCTAGCTTGTTTGGATACACATTAGAAGCAATTTTTCGACTTCTAAAAATAAAAATATCAGAAGTTAGTTTAGCAACACAATTTCAAAATGACTTCTCGAAGCAGCAAAGTTATTTTTTTCTGAAACAAAACATTTTTACTTCTGACTTCTGGAATTGACCCAGAAGTCAAAAGTGTTTTTGCATCCAAGCAAGCTATTAATCACATTAGATGTTTTTCTAGTGGTTTCTATGGTATTCCTGCAGAACCCATGTTTTTTTTAGGGATTTCATCAGTCACCGCTAGAGCTTTACGGTTTTGGGAGAGTCTAAAATGACCGTCTGTGTAGAATGATTCCAAGTAATGCATATAGAGATGAAAGAACCTCAACAGCAGAGAAAGATATATACTTCTCAAAGAAGATACCACAAAGGCATGAAAGGATAAATTTGGTGAACTTGAAACAGTAAGTTGGTCATTTTTAAAGTGGGCTGATGCCCAGCTAGGGGTTAGGACTTAGGAGTGAGCAAGAATACTTGCAGGACTCAACAAGATGTCAAAGATTTTTGCGGATGGGCGTTGGCAAATTGCATGAATTCCTTTCCTTTTGATGCGAAGAAAACGTGGACTAATATAGATCACCTCCTCCGATCACTCTCAAGTCAACCACTCCAATGAATGACGATGTACAACAAGTCTTGCAGAAGTATAAATTTGGGCACTTTACACTACTCAGTGGATAAGACACTCAACCACTTCATCGTTGGCTCTGCTTTCTAGTTCTTCCCACTTTTATGAATGTACGTAGTTCCATTTTCTCCAACTACTTGTGTCAATATCACCTTAAACATTTGCCTACATTGTAGTTGGAATGATCTGTACAGTAATTGCATATTTGCTTGGAATCTTTATCCTCCTCCGAAGTCCTACGTACCTTTCCAAGCGGCAAGTGCAACTTTTAGAAAAGCCAATGGTTTAATTTAGAAGCGTGCTTTGAGCCCTTCGAAAATTCTGCACCCCCTCCCGCCGTCCCTCCCCTTAGTTATTTTGGTCCCCTCTTTATTTTTACAACTTTTTTAAATACCAAACTACCCCTCATATGATTAGTCCTAATTATTATATTAAAGTTAATAATAAGATTAGAGTTAAGTATATATTAGGTGTTCAGATTAATTTTGGAGAGAGAAAAATCAGATTTGGGTTTGATTTTTGGGTTTAGAGAGAAGAAAAAGAGGATTTTTTTTTTTGGGATTCAAAGGTAATTTTTGTAAACCTATTTCATCCTAGTTGTTGATTGTTCTGTTTGTATGATGTATGGTGTTGATTGGAGTGTGATCGAGTGATTTAGATGAAAAAAAGCATTTTCAGAACTTTATTCGGCTCTCAAAAAACCCAGAATAGGGGCTGAATGCACCATTGCTCAAGAACACGAAGAACAATTCGGCCTCTAAATTCTTTTTTTTAAGGGCCGAATGTACATTCGGCCTTCACGATAATTTCATTTTAGGGGCCGAATATTGAAGTAATTTATGGTTGGTATGTGTAGGCAAAGAGGATAACATTCGGCCCCTAACGTGTATATGTAAATAGGGGCCGAATATGCATTCGGCCCCTAACGTGTATATGGAAATAAGGGCTGAATTAGCATTCGGCCCTCACGATAAACATGAATAGGAGCCGAATATTGAGGTGTGCATAGTAGGGGAGGACAATGTAACATTCGGCCTGTAACCCATCCCAACAACAGGGGCCCAATGCATATTCGGCCCCTAACGTGTATATGGAAATAGGGGCCGAATGTATATTCAGCCCTCAATCAATGGCTCTCCTATTCATAGACGAAAGGGGGTTTCCCACTTTCTATACCAGAACAGAAACCAAACGCAGAAAAGAAACGAAACCCCTGAGAGAAGAGAAGAAGCTCTAATTCACTTCTCACAAAACCTAATCTATCTATCAAAAGAATATGTAAGACCAGAAAAACACAGATAGATATGGGTGATGAAGTTGGAGGAGGTGAAGGGATGAAGCAAAACCCAAACTCTAACATCTCTACTGATCCTAAGGATTATACCATTATCAAAGAAGGAGAAGCTGAGATTCTTATGCATGCCAATAATGAAGTCTTTTATAACAAAACCCAGTAACCCCATTCCAAGAGTGAGGGCAACCACCACAAACCATATACAAATACATCCCCAAAACAGTAACCCACCATGAAAAATCAAGAGTAATAGCAGTACCAATCAACCCCACATTGAATTTATACACAAACTAAATCAAAATTTAGAATGTATTATAAACTCATTCATATCATGGTATACCGGCTATGTAAGCCTTCATTCCTTCTTCTTCAATCATTCTTCTGAATTCCATGAGATCATATCTTTGGATACCCATTTTGTGAATAAGCCTTGATGATCGAATTCCATGAGATCATATCTTGAGTTGAAAAACATATTCTGCATCTGTTAAATTACCGCACTTAGCATACATTTCTGTAGCAAACATTTCTATTAGAGAGCTTCCTACCTGTATGTTCGATTGACAGTTGAATTTTATTAGGTGAGCATGTATCTGCTGGCCACTTGAAAGAGATGGTATCGAAGAACATACTTTGAGAACGTTTGAATAAGTGAACTCATCGCACAAAATACCATTTCTAAGCATTGTATCAAAAGCTTCCAGCGCTTCCGCCATCTTGTCGTTACGAACATACGCAGCTACTAATGCATTCCATGATACATCAGTTGCCGAAACTCCCATCTCTTCGAACTGCCTCCTTGCATCGTCCATTTGCTTAGTTTCTGAATACATATCTAAAATTTGCAGTCCCAACAAAAACACCCGAAACCATACCTAAGGCTACGAGAATAGAGAGAATTATCTATTAGTTTGCTACGTGCCAGTTTAAAAAAAATTAGTTTGCTACGTGTTAAGTTAGTTTGCTACGTGTTAGCATATGTTATGGTATTGGCACGGTATTTGTGAAAGTTGGATGGTCAGTAATGTCAAGTTGAATGTTCATTCGGCCCCAAAGAAAAGAAAAAAATGAACGCCGAATACGCATTCGGCCCTCAAAAAAATTCGGAGATAGGGGCCGAATTGTTCTTCGAGCTGAAAAACAATGGAGCATTCGGCCCCTATTCTGGGTTTTTTAGGGGCCGAATATGGCTATGAAAGTGTGTTTTCGACGAAATCTCTCGATTCACCCATGGAAACAACATAATAATTCAATCACACACCATAAGACTCAAATATGATGAAATGGGTTTGTGAAATTATCTTCGAATCGCGACCATTTCTTCTTTTTCTCACTCGATTCGATTTTGAAGTTGAACTTGGGCAAGAGTGGGTTCATCCGGATCCGGTGGAGATTGTGGTTTTTTGGATCGATTTCCAGCCTTTGTTTTAGACCTCGTCATGTTATATAGAACGCACACGATTAATTTTTCCTAAATCGACGAGTTTTAATGATTTCGCGACGAGTTTCGTTGTTTTGGTTTTAGAGAAGAAGAAGAGTAGCAGCAGCAGCCGAATGTGGGGGTGAGGAGAAGAGTTTTTTTTTATGTTTTAGGGATAGGATTAAGAATATATAGGTTAATTAGTTAAAGGGTATACTAGTAATTTCTAGTGCTAATTGAGGGATAACTTAAACATGTCATAGCAAGGGCATTAATGTAATTCTGTGGGCGGGAGGGGACGCAGAATTTTCGAAGGGCTCAAAGCACCCTTCTTAATTTAGCAAACGGCTTCCAAGCTAGAGACATCAAGATGCCCAAGCCCAACCATTTAGCAAAGGGTGTTTAATTTTAAAACTTAGCTTGGGATTTAGAGTTCATTTTTGTTGACAGATGAAACACACATGGGGCGGTGGCAAGAGTGATCCTGAGGTCGAGAGTTCGAGCCTCTCTCGCCCCATTCCTTTTTGTTTCGGAAACCAAATTAATTAGTTAAAGCTAAAAAAATAAATGAATCTCTTCTTCTCCTTATTCTTTCTTTCATTTTGATAATCAAACAGCAAAACAATATCTAGGACCAACTAATCAACCAAGAGAGAGAGATCTAGGGGTGAGCATGGACCGGATTGGGCTGATTTTTGCCTCATCCGGCCCGTACCCAATATTTGGTGGATTTTGGATTCCACATCCGCACCCAATTCAACATCCGGCGGATTTGCATCCAGCGGATGCGAGGATTGGGTGCGGATGATCACTGATTCTTAAAATTTATTATAAGAAGATAGCATTGTGCAAAACATGTAAACTACCGAAACAAGCTACATACATATATAATAAGGTATCCCAAATTCTTGTACAACATCACAACTTCATATACAAAAAAGTGACAATAAAACATAAATAACAGCTCCAAAAAACATGTTTTACAACTGTCCAATCTAAATGTGCAAAAGTTTTAGAAGTCTAAAGCCTACTGTTAGTACTATGTGTCGTATATACCACACCAAAGAAAAAAAACAAGTCAATTCAAAGTAATTACTTCTTCATCCTTGAACACTTCCAACGCGTCTGCAATCCAGAGAATGAAGACAAATAAATGAATTAATCACTGACATAGAAACATCATCTACGTAATGGGTAATGAATTAATCACTGACAAATAATTTCCTAAATAACCTTAACCCTAGTGGGTGCGGATGTCCATGGATTTTTGAGCACTCCAACCGCAACTGACCCTGAATTCAGTGGTTTATAGAAACAACATCCACGTCCGGCCCATCTTTTGGCGGATTGGACACCCAACCCGCAAAAAACGGTTGGGCCGAATTAGGCCGGCGGTTTTTGGGTCTTTTGTTCACCCCTAGAGAGATCATAGGAAAACGTAAAGCATCAACTACAGTGAATTGAACCCATGTTGAAGTTTGTAGCAGGCCCATTAATATGTTCAAACCAAAAGTTCAATCAAAATCCTCCCAAAGTTATAGAGTACAAGGGTTAGGGGTGAGCATGGACCGGATTGGGCTGATTTTCGCCTCATCCGCGCCGCACCCAATATTTGGCGGATTTTGGATTCTACATCCGCACCCAATCCAACATCCAACGGATGCGCGGATTGGGTGTGGATGATCCACTGATTCTTACAAAGTTAAAACTTATTATAAGAAGATAGCATTGTGCAACACATGTAAACTGACGAAACAACCTACATACATATATAATAAGGTATCCCAAATTCTTGTACAACATCACAACTTCATATACAAAAAAGTGACAATAAAACATAAACAACAGCTCCAAAAAACATGTTTTACAACTGCCCAATCCAAATGTGCAAAAGTTTTAGAAGCCTAAAGCCTACTGTTAGTACTATGTGCCGTATATACCACACCAAAAAAAAAAAACAAGTCAGTTCAAAGTAATTACTTCTTCTTCATCCTTGAGCACTTCCAACGCGTCTGCAATCCAAAGAATGAAGACAAATAAATGAATTAATCACTGACATAGTATATTTAATAATCCCTGAGTTTTTATTAAATTTTCCTAAATAACCTTAACCCTAGTGGGTGCGGGTGTCCATGGACTTTTGACCACTCCAACCGCAACCGACCCTATATTCAGTGGTTTCTAGAAACAACATCCACGTCCGGCCCATCTTTTGGTGGATTGGACACCCAACCCGCAAAAAACGGTTGGGCCGGCGGTTTTTGGGTCTTTTGCTCACCCCTAACAAGGGTACAAAGTCAGGCAACCTCTTGTACGTGGCTTGTCAACTACATACATCTTTTCTCTATCATCTACCATAGTTTTCCTTAGGCTTAGTCTTATGACACTAGTTTGGATGTTTAGATTGGACAAAAGCGTGGTGTAATCCCTAACTACTATTTCTCTATCCAGATATACCTGGAAACCCAACTAGTAGCAAGTTTGGTTCGCTGAATGGTTCAGCACTCAAAAAGTAAGAAAACGCTGAATGACTCAGTGCTCAAAAAGTAAGAAAACAGAATCTTTTAGAGAATTTTATTAAATCTAATAAAATATCTTTTATACTCCCTCCGTCCCAAAAAAATAGGCCAGTTTGACTTTTTCCTATTTTTTTCCAAAGTTTTTGGAACTTAATTGAACTAAAAATATTTGACTTGAACTAATTTTTTTTTCATGATTGGTTTATAGTTGACATGTATCATGGGTTAGCAAAAAAAAATTAGTTTAAATCGAATATTTTTAGTTTAATTAAGTTCCGAAAACTTTGGAAAAAAATAGGAAAAAGTCAAACTGGTCTATTTTTTTGGGACGGAGGGAGTATCTAATATATTTTATTCATCCAATGGCCCAAAATTGTTGGCGTTGTATGGTTCAACATTTGGACGTCTAATCTTTTTTTTTTTTTTTTGATCAGTCAAAAGAAAAATTTATTAATATAACGCACACAAGCCGTGTGCTGCCGAATACAA